>JAODAL010019546.1:0-71732 GCA_025379985.1 Phyllomedusa bahiana | reverse complement strand
AGGGGCCTTTGGTCAGCAGGAGGGGTGAATAAGGGTGTCTGCAGCCAATGGAATGGGCCCCTAATGTGTCTCATTACAGCCCTGTAGATGAATGGGGGCAGTTGGAGAATTGGTAACAAAGGTAAAACTTCTATTTTAAATATACAACATTCTGAGTTAAATAAATAAATATAGTGGGTTAAAGTCCCTTTGGGTATATTCACACAGCGTAATGTCGATCCAGACTTCAGAGCATAATTGTGCTTTAATAAACCCGAAGTACGGGCTGTACGGTAATTCATAGATCTCATTGATAGTTATGATTACCTGTTCTTTCCAGCGCACAATATGCTCCCGGAGAAAGAACTGACGTGTCAATTCTTCCCGGCGATTATGCGCCAAGATGCATGACAGTCAGTGAGAGGCTTCAGAAGTATGCGCTGGCCAGCACGTCCCTCTGAAGCTGCGGGCATATAGCGGTGCGTACAGTATGCGTCGCTATACACCCACACTATAACTGTGTGAACATACCCTTTAAGTGTGTAGAACATGGGATTCTAAGAATACCAGGCTGAAAGTCCCTGTGTCATGCATCACCCCTTATACTCCACAACAGAGACGACACTGTGGGCCACATGTATAAACCTGTTTAGGTGTAAAACTCACTCTTTTGCTCACAGGTTACTATGGTCAAAAAAGTGAGATTTAGACCTAAACAGGTTCATACATGTGGCCCTGTGTCTCAGTTTCGATTGGAACATTCATATATACATACATTAAGGGCCACATGTATGAAAACTGTTTAGGTCTAAAATTCACTTTTTAGCCCATAGTAACCTATGGGCAACAATGAGTTTTAGACCTAAACAGTTTTCATACCTGTGGCCCTCAATCTTCTACCAATATTCCTCTATCTTCACCTCCTGTAACACCAAATTAATGGCACAAATGGCGGAATGGTCTTGCTACTTTTACACCGTCCGGTTTGGTTTGTGAAAAACTAAAATTTTAAGCCATTTTAAAATGTTTTTTCTACAAATATTTTTATGGTGATTTTTACTTTGTAACATTTAAAACAAGATTTTTCTTACATTTTTCAAGGGAAAGCATCTATGAAAAAAATTCAATGAAAAATGCTAAGGGCATGGGCAAACGCAACACAGGAACTCCACATGGGAAGAAAAAAAGCTCCGCATTAGTGCATCTTATAATGTAATAATGTGCTGCAGATCTAAAAGCAACAGAGAGCCGCATAAAGTGCTAATGACAAATACTGATAAAAATTCAAAAACAGTCAAAAACACTACAAGTGACACTGGCTCTAAAGAGGACTTCCAGTTTGAAGTTAATAAAGTTAAAGTATTATATAATTCAAGGGCGACAGATATGAAGGCGCCTGCACCTTTTTTTTGGCATATATTGCATCAAAAATTTGCCAACGCAGTGTTCTAAAGATGAATAAACAGTCGTACGGCCAAACAGCGCAATATGCACTAGCCACGACATTTTTGAATGTGCCAAGAATGCACCAAAGGTGAGCAACAAGCCTTCTATATTGTGAATGGTTTTACGCAAGAATGCACCAAAGTTTGGTGCAAAACTGCCATGCAAAATTTGGCGCATTACACTTTCATTCATACTGTCGTATTATACATTCCTCTATGTCTATTTAGAACCGGTCTGTAGGCACCAAGTTATTTTCTAATAAACTTTGTACTTCAATTGCTCGCCATTTTTAAGATATCTTTGCTGTCAGTGAATGAGAGCACTTAGGTCTACATTCACAGGCTGTAGAACTATATATAGATAGACCTGCTCTCAGTTGAGAAGCAGATACAATTGTATTTAGTACAGACAATGCTCTGTGAGCTGAACCATCTGGACTCCAGACTAATACATTGCACATAGATAGTCCTACTCTCAGCTGAAAAGTGGACACAATTGTATCCAGTGTAGACAATGCTTTGTGAACTCAACAGCCTGGATTCCAGACTGCTACACTGTAAATACCTAGCAATGCTTTCAACTGATAAATGGATACAATTGTACGCGGTCTAGACAATGCTCTGTGAGCTAAACGGCCTGGACTCCATACTCATACATTTTACATAGCTAGTCCTGCTCCTGGCTGAGAAATGGAGACAAATCTCATCCGTTTAGGCAATTCTCTGTAAGCTAAATACATCAGGAGCAGCTGCACACATGTCTCTCCTAGGGGGACAGGTATGATCGGGCTTTTCACACTATTACTGGTGTATAATGCACCTCACTGTCCCGGCTCCGATGTCAGACGCAAACATATGTGTTAGGCGCCTAACATGAAAGCTTCGCCACTTTCCAATGTGCCTAACATGAACGTGCTGTGGGTGTTCTGAGGGCGGGACTCACCACATTCGAAAACTTCAACGCATGTATGAATGCGGGTCAGCAAAGCGAAGCGCATTACAGCTCCGCATTTATGAGCGCACTTCGGCCACCGGCATACATCAGACGCAGTTTACACTGGAAAAGACGCAAAAACGTCAGCTTCGAAGCGACGAAGTTCATACATGTCCCCCCTAGTGTGCTACAATGTATCAGCCTATAGTCCAACCAGTTTAGCTCTCAGAGCATTGTCTAGTCAGGATCCAGTTGTATCCATTATTCAGCTGAGAGCAGGATTAGCTATGTACAGTGTATCGGTCTGGAATTCAGATTGATCAGCTCACAGAGCATTGTCTAGACTAAATACAATTGTATCCACTTTTTAGCTGACAGCAGGACTAGTTACATATATTGCGACATGTCAGGAAAGAGGCGCTGCCAGTTTTAAGGCGCATTAAATGAGTGTATAGTGCACCTGAATGAATGAACCTGTCAAAAATCTGGTGTCTGGTAAACCTTGCATAGTATAATTGATGCGCCTAATCTAGACGTATAGCAAAATGTAGGCTCAGAGTCATAACGTATCATTGCTAGCATATTTGATGCACCCACTTTAGGCGCATTCAAATGCCTCGTGTCCGGAACATAATGCGTCTAGTTTTGGTGCACTACAGTTCATGCAAAATACACCCAAAAAACTGGTGCAGCTATAATGGGACGTGTTGCCCATAGTATTTTAGCCAGGAGTTCAGGCGGTTTAGCTCACAGAGCATTGTCTAGACTGGATACAGTTGTATCCATTTCTTAGCTGAGAGCAGGGCTAGCTATGTACAATGTATAGAATTCAGACTGTTCACACAGAATATTGTGGCGCATACTTGTGCGCGTTGCAAAACGTCTGGTGTTTTAGAAGTATGCACTTGCAAGTGCGTATTTCTAAAATGCTCTGGCCCAGCCCCCATGCACTGTCACTTCTTTCTCCCTGCATACAATACGTGTCTGGAAAATCGACAGGTAATCGTAGCTCTCAATGAGAACTATGAATTACCATGATTGCGGGGCATAATTCGGGCATATTGCAGCGAATTTATGCGCCGAATTATGCCCCCAAAGACGCCATGAAAATCCATTTTTCCAAGAGCATTGTCTCCACTAAGTACAATTGTATTCACTTTTTAGTTGAAAGCAATAAGAGCTACATATACCGTTACAGCCAGGAGTCTGGACGGTTTGGCCTCGTTCACACGGCTTATTTTGCCGCGGTTGGGGCCGTAAAATGCGGCCGGATTTTGGGTTCAGTACGGCGCCCAACCTCGGAGTCATTACGGTAATCCCCCTTTTCCCCAAAGAACGTGGTTTCCGTCGCTCCTCCCCCCCCCGGTGAATCCGCAGCGGGGAGAAAGGGACATGAACTTATTTACGGGGTACGCGCCGAAAAAATCATGCTTTTTGGGGGCCGGGAGCGGCGCCCCCGCCACGCTCCGGGCCCCCCCCCCCCCCCCTTTTTCACGGCAAATTTTTGCGAAAAAAATCCGCGGGAATAAGCGTTGAAAAAAGCCTTTTGTCACAAGCATTGCTCCCCCCCCAAAAAAACAATTGTATCCACTTTTTTTGCGAAAAACCCAAAAAGACTACATATACCGTTCGCCAGGATCCGGACGGTTTAGCTCACAGAGCATTGTCTCCACTAAGTACAATTGTATTCACTTTTTAGCTGAAAGCAATAAGAGCTACATAAACTGTATCAGCAAGGAGTACGGACGGTTTAGCTCACAGAGCCTTGTCTCGACTAAATACAATTGTATCCATTTAATAGCTGAAAGCAGGACGAGCTACATGCAGGATGGTTTCCGGATGGTTTTTGCTCACAGAGCTTTTGTCCTCGACTAAAACAATTGTACCCCTTTTTATCTGAAACGGATGAGCCATATACAATTCAGCCAGGGTTCGGACGGTTAGTCAAAGCTTTTTTCGGACTGGGTGCAAAAGCTGACAGCAGGACTCGGTATGTAGAGATTTGCTTCCTCATAGTTTAAAAGAGCGTTCTCATTAATTGCCACCAAACGAGATCGTGAATTGAAGCAGAGAAGTATATTAGAAAGTTTTAAAACTTTTCATTAACAGTCATTAACTTTTTGACAAAGGCGCAGTCCGTTTCCAAGTGTTCTCCCAGGTCTGAAAATCTGCTGGAAATAATCATCTTTTGGAATAATGAGACTTCTCAAAGCCCCCGGCCCCATCCCCTCCTGTATCCCAAACAAATATATCTATTTTTCCCCTCTACTTATAATTGAGCTTCCGATGAAATGATGCATTAAATAATGCTGCGCGCAGCTGCCGGAGGAGCTATTTTTATGGCATTCCTGACAGAATAGTCACCGAAAATGTAAATATTGATACATGAAAGAGCCGCATTTAGCCGCGCGCCTCCAAATGAGACAAAACCTGAGAGGTTCCCATCTGCAGCCCCTGGCCGACCATGCAAGACTTGCCTGTTAACTAAAGAAGGACTGTCATTTACTTGCCATCCCCCACTGTGCTCATTTCTCACCTAGAAGCAGGGGAGAGAGAGATTGTAACTGTTATCCTGCAGAAGAGAGCTAATGTCAGCGCCTGTAATGAGCAGCGCTCTAACCTGCTAACATGTATCAAAGGGATTTATGAGAGGAATAAGATAAAGCCTCGTCTGTGGATCAGGCGTGAGCGTTCTTCACCAAGACTGTGTCCGCTGTCGCAGGGGAACAATGTATCCGCACGGCGACGAGTAGAGGCATACGACTTTAAAGACAGAGATTATCTTTTAACATGTAGGGAACAGTAAATGAAGGCTTTTGCCAAATATATTGCTTTGTTCATTTTGCTTTGTTGAGGAGATAAGAGAGATTTTATCCGCTCACAGGTTTCTCTGGTTACCGTCCTGCTATCCGCTTCTCTCTCTGCTCTTTGTCTTATAGGAGAGCAGGGAGAGACAGCACCACTGGTCGGCTCACAGGACTTGAGACCAGAATGTGTTATCCAGGGCTGCCATCAGTCATCTATTAACCATTTCAGGGCCCCATACAGCCAAATCAAATGGGGCCCCCACCCATTACTAGTTCCAATTTTTAACATATCAGTGGGCCCCTTTTTGATTAGGGACCCTGACAGGAGTACTGCCTTATTGGCACCCCTGGTGTTATCTCAAACAAAGGAAAGTAATTGTTTGTTTACTTTGAGCTCTGAAGCTCTCTGCTCTATAGATAACATCTCCTGCTCTCCAGTCAGTGCAATTAGAAGAGCTGTGAATATGCTAATCACTGCTGTAGAACCACCCACAACCTGACCAGGAAGAGCCAGGAAGGGTGAATCTTAAACTGCTTGTGGCTCTGTGAAACAGGATGGTGAGACAATGCTTTAAGGGGCTATCTTACCATGCAGTTTCATAGAGCCACTACCAGCTTCAGACTCACACTTCCTGTGGAACGGTCTATAGCAGTGATTGACATATCAGCTCTGCTATGCCTAGCTTTTCCTGTTACAGTGACATGACTGCGTGAGATTTATAATCTGTAGTGTACAAGGCTACAAAGGGTGAAAGCTTGTCATTGACCTAGATAATTAAGCTCCTGTGATAAAGTTAGGATCCTGCAGGGAGTGGCTGACCAATATTGGATGGCAGCTTGTGGAGCAATCAGATAAGAGAAAGAGGAGAGAGGAGTAGTTGATAACTAGGGAAACTTGCGTATTCTAAGAAGAGATAAAATCTCCTTTATCTCCTAAACAGAGCAAAATCAGAACAGCAATGTTTTTTTAATAATAAGCTTCATTTACCTTTCCCTACATGTTTAAAGCCAATATCAACACAATAATTAGCTTTTAACATGTAGGGAAAGGTAAATGAATACTATTACCAAATACATTGCTGTTCTGATTTAGCTCTGGTTAGAAGATAAAGGAGATTTTATCTTCTCTTAGAGAGCACAAGTTTATTTAGGTTACTAGCCAACTTTCCCTGCTTTCTCTTTTCTGATTGATTTAACTTGTCGCCAGTCAGTCAGTCCGACTGAGTCATTCCCTGCTGAGTCTGATCTCTAGCACAGGAGCTCTTTGATCTAAGTTTATGACAAGTTTTAAGCCTTAGAGCTCTGTAGCTGTGTGTGCTGATGATTATAAACCTCCTGCACTCATATAACTGTAACAGGATCAGCTAGGAATAGCAGAGGTAATATGCCAATCACTGCTATAGATCCACTCACAGGAAGTGTGAGTCTAAAGCCCTTTTTACAGAGGGCCACATCAACATTATAGGTGCCCTCAAAGGGTGGTTCATAACTGTGCCGCCAATGTCCACCCTCTCCACCTACTATACTTACTATACTGTGCTGCACTAAAGCCTCCTCATCAGCAGTACAGTTTTAGTAAGCATAGTAGCTGGGCGATGATGATGAGGATTTATTGCAGCACAATGGACTCTACCAATGGTGTCAAACTCAAATACACAGAGGGCCAAAGTGAGAAACTTGGACAAAGTCGTGGGTCAACCCTGATATTTATTGAAAAAATGTTTTTCTTTCTAACTTTTTGTTCTATGTCTGGGCACGCTCTTAGAGCCAGAGAAACCGCCTGCTACTCACTTTATTTGTTCTGACCCCAGTCAGTTAACTCACTTTATCCTGTGGTCTTCCCAGCGCTTCTTATCTACTGCACGGTACAGCGTCTACGTTTTGAGTACCCTGCCGCCTGCAGAGATGCTGGGGCTGAGAAGGATCTTAGGTACGCTCTTATGGCCAGAAAAACCATCTGGTACTCACTTTATTTGTTCTGACCCCAGTCAGTTAACTCACTGTATCCTGTGGTCTTCACAGTGCTTCTTATCTTCTACATGGCACGGCATCTCCGTTTGGAGTACTCTGCTGCCTGCAGAGATGCTGGGGCTGAGAAGGATCTTAGGTTCGCTCTTAGGGCCAGACAAACCTTCTGCTACTCACTTTATTTGTTCTGACAGCAGTCAGATAACTCACTGTATCCGTTGGTCTTCCCAGCGCTTCTTATCTACTGCACGGTGCAGAGTCTCCGTTGGAGTACCCTGTTGCCTGCAGAGGTGCTGGGGCTGAGAAGGATCTTGAAGGGTAGAGTGTTGATGCTCTGGATCCTCGTTTCTCCCCTGAGCTCCTCTTATCTGATCAGTCATCCAGCTATCTTGGTTGTTTCTCCTGCCACGTGGTCCCTTCTCTGCTCTATATAGGGAAGAGGGACTGAGTGAGCACAGTGTAATGACAGCTCATGGCTTCTTCCTCTTCCTTTCTGTACAATCGCGGGCCAAATATAGGTACACTGCGGGCCAGATTTGGTACATCCCTGTACTATACTATGCTGCACTAAGGGCCACATGTATGAAAACTGTCTAGGTCTAAAACTCCCTTTGTTGCACTTAGCAACAAATCATAGAGCCCCTTTAATTTCATATAGTGCTCTGTAAAAATGAAATGCGTGCTCTGATTGGTTGCTATGGGCTCTGATTGGTTGCTATGGGCTGTGATTGGTTGCTATGGACTCTGATTGGTTCCTATGGGCAACAAAGTGAGTTTTGGACCTAGACAGTTTTCATACGTATGGCCCTAAGTTCTCCTCTTCATCAGCACAAGATGAAACTGTACGTCCTAAGAGCACACATACACGTAATAAGCAGTACCGACCCAGGGCCTATGTCCTGGATTCAAGGGATATACATTTACCACCTTGGCTTATGGGGTCCTCGCGCAACCGCCTTGTGAGCCCAAGGGGTAAGACAGCCCTGGCTATCACTATCTTTTGCTGTCACCAGTGTCAGACTAGAGTGCCTAGGGCCCACCGGTGGAGGTAATTCTAGAGGCCCACAAGTTGAGCAGTTTCAGTGCCCACCGGAAGAGTTTATTTTAGGGGCCCACCCTACGGCTACTGTAAATGACTGTAGATGCCTCCTATGCTCTGCCTCTTGCTTTTTGCCTCTCTTTCTCTGCTTTTCTGCCTCTTCTGAGGATGTACTGTATATTAAGGTATAAAAGAACTCCAGGTCTACCATGCTTGGGGGCCCACCGGGGGATTGCCCTATTCCCCAGTGGGCCAGTCCAAGCCTGGCTGTCACTATCTTTTCTTAGCCCCCTCTCTCCTCATATAATTACCCCACCATTCCCATAACCATGGGGCTCCTGTATTCCTGTGACTACCTATCAATAAATTCTCTGTCCACCAAAATTGACCCCACCAGAAGAAGTTGTTGAGAGTCCGATACCAGCATTATACCTGTTCAAATCCATCATGAGAAAATGGCAAAGGAAAATAAGTTTCTTGTAGATGATTACCGGTAATTGGCCGCAGCACAGAGACTGTAACGTGCACATCTCAGCCTATAACCACAATTTACAAACGCGGGGCCCAGGAGTCTCAAAACAGCACAACCGTACAACATGACTAATTTATCCAGTGCTAAAAGCAGCCGGGCCGAGGATCCCAGGCAGACAATGGAAGTCGTCGACGAGAAAGAGACTCTTGACATTTAAAGAAACAACGCTTCAGCCAAGTAATCAACCAAATGACGGAGTGCAGAATGCATAAGTATGGCCGCGCGCGCCGACAGACAACTGCATAGGAATGTATTGTGTCATTTACATCCTGAAACGCGTCGGCCACGATGCACTACAGCGAAAAGTCAAGGAGTACAGGCAAGTGTAAAGAAACAAAGTGGGAAACTTTCAGCAAGAATACGTGACTTACAGAGAACAAGACGGTCAGAATTCTGGTGCCGGGAGAAGATAGAAGTGTAAGTGTCATCTCCTACCTTACGGGAGAATATTCACTTATTATCATGTGAATAGGTCACTGGGGGCTCAGAACTGTAGACGAACAAAGGGGGAATACACTGCAGGTATTAGAAGTTATTCATGTGGCACAGTCATGGCACTGCTGGCACCTGACGTCATGCTCTCTCCTGCTGCTCACCTGTGCAGGTCCCCTATGGCTGACCTCCAGCTTGCCTTTGTGGTTCTACAGTTGGTCTCCTTCACACTCAAGCTCCTACTCATTGATCCAGCACCTTCATGTACAGGCTCCGACTCCTTCATGCTCAGGCTCCTACTCACTGCTCCTATTGTTTCATGCCCAGGTTCCTACTTATCGCTCTTACTCCTTCATGCTCAGGCTCCTTCCACTCACCACTACTACTGTTTCATGCTCAGGCTCCTACTCACTGCTCCTACTCCTTCATGCTCAAGCTACTACTCACTGCTCCTACTCCTTCATGCTCAGGCTCCTACTCACTGCTCCTATTGCTTCATGACCAGGTTCCTACTTATCGCTCTTACTCCTTCATGCTCAGGCTACTACTCACTGCTCCTACTCCTTCATGCTCAGGCTACTACTCACTGCTCCTACTCCTTCATGCTCAAGCTACTACTCACTGCTCCTACTCCTTCATGCTCAGGCTCCTACTCACTGCTCCTACTCCTTCATGCTCAAGCTACTACTCACTGCTCCTACTCCTTCATGCTCAGGCTATTACTCACTGCTACTACTCACTGCTCCTACTCCTTCATGCTCAGGCTCCTACTCACTGCTCCTACTCCTTCATGCTCAAGCTACTACTCACTGCTCCTACTCTTTCATGCTCAAGCTACTACTCACTGCTCCTATTGCTTCATGCTCAGGCTATTACTCACTGCTACTACTCCTTCATGCTCAGGCTACTACTCACTGCTCCTACTCCTTCATGCTCAGGCTCCTACTCACTGCTCCTACTCCTTCATGCTCAGGCTACTACTCACTGCTCCTACTCCTTCATGCTCAAGCTACTACTCACTGCTCCTACTCCTTCATGCTCAGGCTACTACTCACTGCTCCTATTGCTTCATGCTCAGGCTACTACTCACCAGTCCTACTGTTTCATGCTCAGGCTACTACTCACTGCTCCTATTGCTTCATGCCCAGGTTCCTACTTATCGCTCTTACTCCTTCATGCTCAGGCTACTACTCACTGCTCCTACTCCTTCATGCTCAAGCTACTACTCACTGCTCCTACTCCTTCATGCTCAAGCTACTACTCAAAGATCCTACTCCTTCATGCTCAAGCTACTACTCACTGCTCCTACTCCTTCATGCTCAGGCTACTACTCACTGCTCCTACTCTTTCATGCTCAGGCTACTACTCACTGCTCCTACTCCTTCATGCTCAGGCTCCTACTCACTGCTCCTACTCCTTCATGCTCAGGCTACTACTCACTGCTCCTACTCCTTCATGCTCAAGCTACTACTCAACGATCCTACTCTTTCATGTTCAGGCTAATACTCACTGTTCCTACTTCTTCATGCTCAGACTCCTACAACTTTTCTGGCTCACCGCTCCTACAACTTCATGATCAGCCTTCTACTCAACGATCCTACTCCTTCATGCTCAGGCTCCTACTCACTTCTCCTACTCCTTCATGCTCAGGCTCCTACTCACTGCTCCTATTCCTTCATGCCCAGGCTCTTATTCACCATTCTTACTTCTTCATGCTCAGACTTCTACTCACCACTCCTACTCTTTCATGCCCTGGTTCCTATTTACCGCTCCTACTTTTCATGCTCAGACTCCTACTTTTGGCTCCTACAACTTCAAGCTTAGGTTCCTACACACCACTACTTTTATTTCATGCTCAGTTTCCTACTCACTGCTCCTACTTGTTTATGTGCAGGATCCTACTTACCACCCCCACTCCTTAATGCTGAGGCTCCTACTTGCCACTTTTACTCCTTCATGCCCACAATCTTACTCACTGCTCCTACTCCTTCATACTCAGACTCTACTCACCACTCCTACTCTTTCATGTCCTGGCCCCTACTCACTGCACCTACTTCTTTTCTGCTCAGACTCCTACTTTCAGCTTCTACAACTCCATGTATAGGCTCCTACTCAATGCTATTATTCCTTCATGCTCAGTTTCCTACTCACTGCTCCTACTCATTTATGCTCAGGCTCCTACTTACCATCCCTACTCCTTAATGCTCAGGCTCCTACTTACCACCACCACTCCTTAATGCTCAGGCTCCTACTTACCACCCCCACTACTTAATGCTCAGGCTCCTACTTACCACACCGACTACTTCATGCTCAGGCTCCTACTTACCATCTCCACTACTTCATGCCCAGACTCCTACTTACCACCCCCACTACTTCATGCTCAGGCTCCTACTTACCACCCCGACTACTTCATGCTCAGGCTCCTACTCACTGCTCCTACTCCTTCATGCTCAGGCTCCTACTTACCACCCCCACTACTTCATGCTCAGGCTCCTACTTACCACCCCGACTACTTCATGCCCAGACTCCTACTTACCACCCCCACTCCTTAACGCTCAGGCTCCTACTTACCACCCCCACTACTTCATGCTCAGGCTCCTACTTACCACCCCCACTCCTTAACGCTCAGGCTCCTACTTACCACCCCCACTCCTTCATGCTCAGGCTCCTACTTACCGCTCCTACTAAGCTCTTATTTGTGCTCTGCCTAACACATAAGCTTTCTTCGATTTCTAAATTAATTCCTGAAAAAACAATATTCCATGACGTTCTACATTTTTTCACTCCTGCCTTCCAAGAACCATATTTTTTCTCTACTGAAGAACCTGTTTGCGTTTCTTTTGTGGGTACTATTATGGGGTACAGACTACTTTTTGATCACTTTTTCCATTTCTTGGGTGGATGAGGCGATGTTCACCATCCGGGATTAAAAAGGTTATATTTAAGTTGAAGAGACTTTTATGGAAGCAATACCGAGTTTTTTTTTTTTATAAAGTCCTTCACCCAAACAGATTTCCCAAAAAAAGATGAGAAAGGAGGAAACAAGCGATAAGTCATTACGTCCTGGTAGATAAACTCAAATATGAACCAGAGGAGGGGGTGACTTTTTCAGCATTTTTTTTAATATGTATATGACTCTTCCCCATTGCATTACAGCATCTCAACCATGGCCATCACCAAGGCCGTGTCCATCTATGACAACATTGTTCATGGGAGATGCTGGCCTTAGTTTGAGAAGGTTTTTTGTTCGAACCTTATATAGTTTGCATGTAAGCAATCAATTGGAAACTCAATAGAACCAATGGGTAAATCCAACCAGAAAGTTGTCACTTCAATTTTCAGAAATTATACAACAAACACAGCAAAAAATGTTTTTGCCCAATTTGGTGGATTTCTAGTTAAATGGATGCTAGGCCTCTTCAACATCATTTCTGGAGATCCTTGAAACTTTTTAAGGTGCCCATACACTATAACAGGCCCAAAGGATTTTTGTCAGCCTGCAAAGTGGCAGTACCACATGGTTTGCTGGTTGTCTTTGGGCATTCCCCAATGGCCTGGCCAGTCCCCAGCAACCTGATGCAGTAGCAGGTGGCCGGGGGTGGTCCTGGGCAGTTTTGACCCCCATAGACTGCCAGCTTGTGCGGATCTGCACTTTAGGCTAATTTGGTTTAGACTCATCTCAGCTTTTCTAGCAGTGAGGGAAAGTGGGAAATTTGGAGGAATAGAACTCTACATTAAGGTCGTATTGAATAATTGTTATATACGGGGTGTCTACTTCGGTTTGTGGAACATGTGGCTAGTATTAAAAAAGATCAGGGCAATATCTCAGGAGCCGCAAAACATTTTATTGAAGAACATAATGGGGATTTACAAGGCTTTCAATTTTATGCGATAGAGAAAATCACACGCCCCTATAGGGGAGGTAATTGGACAGGGCTGGTCAGACACAGAGAAGCACAATGGATATTGAAACTAGGGACCAGAAGACCAGCAGGTCTCAATTATCGTACTGACATGTTGTACTACTCCTGAGACACGCTTTAGTACATAAAATAGAAGCGTCCACACATTGTTGCATTATTTTTGAAACATACACTCTTGGCCAAGGACTAAGTATACGAGCATTATATCATCCAAATAGTGATTTGTTTGTAACAAAATTTTCTGATTGGTGGTTCTATCATGTGATCTTAGCTAGATTGGTGATTGGTTTTAATGTTATTATATAAAGAAGTGCAGCACGAGCTGCCTACACAGTGAGCAAGGGCTGCAAAGCCCGAAACGCGTCTGAGTTTTTCTGCCATATTGGGGTTATGCTGTTGGAGTGCTGCTTTTTACATTTATTTTTCTAATAAAGTTGCATATATTTTACCGATACCCGGACTTTTGGATTTCACTGGGCGGACCGCCCCATCGGGATCAGCAGTCTCGTATCGGCGCTCTACCCAGATATCCTTCAGTTTGCTTATGCATTTCCGCCTGGCCGGCGGGGAGTTCGTGGAAACGGGACGCAGCAGGAGGATCCATGCCTGAGATACCACGTGGAAACGAGTCCAAGAGGTGAGCTGTTTTTCTTTGCATTACTCATTTTCATCCCAAAAAGGTGTACAGATCTTACAAGCCTGATGTTCAAGGGATCTGAGATATTGAGTGCCTAATGGCCTGAGTCCTTGGGTTCCTCAACCACATCGCCCCCTGAAAGCTCATAGCTCACAAGTTCAAAACAAAGCTCTATCTAGAGTCAAGGAAGCATCAACCTCTCGTCAATTTTGAAAAAAAATTTCAAAATGTCTTCTTCTAAATTTAGCTTTATATGGGGTAGAGGCTTCGTTTTTACTTGGATCAATATTTAATACCAAAGGACATATAGCCAGAGACCCAAAAATGAATTGCTTTTGGGAGAACTGCTATGAAAGACTTGTAATCTTCAAATGCAGTCGCTTTGAGTCTAATTCATCACCTGATCGCAACACATTTACTATATAACCTAGAATGAATCACTCCACTATACATGCTAACATTAACTATGATTTGCAGTGGTGTAGCCATTCAGAAGTAGCAGTTTTACTTGAGCCCTGGGACTCAAAGGACTCTTTGTCAGGGCCATCTTTTCCATTGGGCACACTAGGCAGTTGCCCAGGGGCCCCATAAATGTAGGGGCCCCAAGTGGTGTTTGTGTGTAACAGGAATACAAGAAACAGACCCTGGATCCTTTGGATGACTTTGCTTATTTAACTGTGTGTTTTTAGGATGTGTAAACAGTTAAAAACCATGGTGGAGAAGGGAGCCAAAGGCTCCCTGCCCTGCCAAATAGTATTGTAGGCTGCAGGAGTCCAGACATAAGTGGCTTGATAATATGGGTGTGCTTTTCGTGGCATGGCCAACTGTAATGTCATGTGTTTGGGCAGGGCCCACTGAAGTGTTATGCCCAAGGGCACATCATTATTTTAAAGGGGTTGTCTCACTACATTGATTCATCTTACCTCAGTCTCGTTTTCTCAGTTTCACTTTTGAATTCAAGGGCATGTTAACTGGCTTATACTGGCCTGCAGTGACAGGTCTGTAGCTATAGCAACCAGTGCTGGCAGCCTATCAGGAGAGATCAAACAGGTCTGTAGCTATAGTGACCTGAGGAGCTAATGCAGCCCATACAAGAGGGGATATCACACAATAGGTAGGACACTGTTAATGGACATATATTGCAAAGTGACTTGTTTTTACAAGATCTTTAACCTAAAAAGCACCGATCCTTGTAGTGAGACAACCCCTTTAAGACGGCTCTGCTCTCTGCCACATAAGTAATATTATAAATGTTGTACAAGCGATTATAGAGTCACTATTGTGAGCCTAATGGCTTGGGTGCATAGGTTCCTCACCCACAACGCCCCTCAAAAGCTCTTAGAGTACAAAAGAGACCAATGTCTAGAGTCAAAGACATAGGAACCTCTCTTCCTATTCTTCCTATGTGTGCCATGGATGGCTCGAAGAATAAACAAATTTATACTGGAAATGATTAAACCTGAAACTTCATTGGAGCCCAGATTACAAGACTACGACTCATACTTTGGACACATCATGTGGAGGGAAAGATCGTCAGAGAAAGACATTATGCTCAACAAGGTAGAAGGTCAACGTAGAAGAGAAAAAACTGTGGTGAGTTGAATTGAATGAAGATGCTTAGTAGAGGGCAAAAAGGCAATTCAAACTCTGCACACCATTTGGTGCTCTCCTCACCACAAGGAGAGATGTTCCCCTTTCTGAGCCACTCATTGCCTCCCACACAGCCAACCAGTATCGCTCTGCTCTGCACTGATGAGGGACAAACATCCCAAAACAGCTGTCTGCAGATGAGAGATACTGGCTTGGCTAAATATCCCTTTGGCTTTCTCAAGACCCAGTGGGTTAAAAGCGAATTGAGGATTTGTTAAATCCAACAGAGGGGCTTGAGCTTCTCAGCTCCTTTCCCATAATGCCTTGTGATATGGAGATGCTTAGTAGAGGGCAAAAAGACAATTCACACTCTACACACTATTTGGTCCTCTCCTCGCCTCAAGGAGAGATGTTCCCCTTTCTGAGCCACTCATTGCCTCCCAGCCAGCCAGCCAGCGAGTATCACTTTGCTCTGCACTGATGAGGGACAAACATCCCAAAACAGCTGTCTGCAGATGAGAGATACGGGCTTAGCTAAATATCCCTTTTTTCTTCTCAAGATCCAGTGGGTCAAAAGCGAATTGAGAATTTGTTACATCCAATAGAGGGCACTTGAGCTTCTCAGCTCCTTTCCCATAATGCCTTGTGATATGCAGATGCTTAGTAGAGGGCAAAAAGACAATTCAAACTCTACACACTATTTGGTGCTCTCCTCGCCTCAAGGAGAGATGTTCCCCTTTCTGAGCCACTCATTGCCTCCCAGCCAGCCAGCCAGCGAGTATCACTTTGCTCTGCACTGATGAGGGACAAACATCCCAAAACAGCTGTCTGCAGATGAGAGATACTGGCTTAGCTAAATATCCCTTTTTTCTTTCTCAAGACCCAGTGGGTCAAAAGCGAATTGAGGATTTGTTATATCCAATAGAAGGTGCTTGAGCTTCTCAGCTCCTTTCCATAATGCTTTGAATTGAATGAAACATTCTTCAAGTGGACCCTATTACTTGTTTCACTTTGAGGTCTAGAGTCTTCAAGTAACACCTATGAAACAAAGAATATTCAGTGGGAGCAAGGGATTCCCTTGAGAATGCGCTGGTTTACAGCGCAAAACACGTTGGGTTTTAGTCATCTGTCTTTTATGTTGCGAAGGTGTAACTACTTTTGCATTTTTAAAAATAAAAAGACAACCCCTTAATATTAGCCTGCATCCTTGGCTTTCCTCTGAATTCTCCACGTGCGCCAGGTCCACCTTTTCCTTTGATCCAGTGGGAGCAATAGTTTCACGCATTGCTCACCTCTCCATTGTTCCTCTAGTTTTCTTCTCGTATGAGTGGTCATTGCTTCCACAGCCTGAATGAAGAAAGGCTGTTGCTAGGATCTAGAGCAAAAAGGCAATTGAGACTCTACACACCATTTGGTGCTCTCCTCACCTCAAGGAGAGATGTTCCCCTTTCTGAGCCACTCATTGCCTCCCACACAGCCAGCCAGTATCACTCTGCACTGATGAGGGGCAAACATCCCGAAACAGCGTTGTCTGCAGATGAGAGATACTGGCTTGGCTAAATATCCCTTGAATTGAATGAAACATTCTACATGTGGACCCTATTACTTCTTTCACTTTGAGTTCTAGGGTCTTCAAGTAACACCTATGAAACAAAGAACATTCAGTGGGAGCAACAGTTTCACGCATTGCTCACCTCTCCGTTGTTCCTCTAGTTTTCTCCTCTTATGAGTGGTCATTGCTTCCACAGCCCGAATGAAGGAAGGTTGTTGCTAGGATCAAGAACCCAAGGGACTTAGGGTCATCGTCGGGCCAAGAACTAAGATGAGAAGAACCTTCTGCTCCAAAATTGAGTAAGCTCAAATTGGATTTTAATGCGGGGACAAGCCTCCAAAAAACGACCCCGGTGGTGGCGTAAAACACAGGTTTATATACATATAATTAATAAGTTGTTTTAAAGTTGTTACAGAAAAATATGACTTCAAACTGTGATCGCGGCTCGGGAAGTTGGAGCTGTCAGCCTGAGTTATGCCCTCTACTACAGTATGTCTAATGACACACACTGCTTTTGTCTTCAATCCAGATGTCATCTATTGATGGGAACATTTGATCTGCAGGTGCATTAGTGTCTTTATATGCCAAAACAAATTCAGCTGAGAACATAAGATTTGAGGGGGTAATGCTATTTTAGTCTTTTAAGGTAACCATCTCAATTGTTGCCACAAAGGTGACAACAGCGTTTAAGTCAATGACAATGTTTCAAAACTAGAACAATTTTTTCCTCAAAGCAGCGGTGTAGGAGATGTTCTTGTTTTCTGAAGATATCAAAAAAGTATTTCTCTAGACACAATTACAGTCTCGGCATTTACGAAACAAATGATTGGACTCTATATTTTTCTTTTTTTTTTTTTGCACATTACATGTTGAGAAAAAAGCTTTAAATGTGTCAAAAATTAGGAGTCATTTCTAAGATGGGTACTTGGTAACACTAAATGTGCCCATACGCCTTCAATAGCCAGACAGCTTTCGGATGAACATTGGTTTGACCACCTCCCCCCCCACCATACATAAGCACTCTTAGTTTGGCTGAGCATGCCTATATTTTCAATGGGGGGAGGAACGTAAGATGCTGCTAGATGTTATGAATGGCAGAATTCTCCTGTTATTTCAACTTCCTTTGCTTATTAGATCAGCAGGAGTCTTTATGTTATGTCTGTCTTGTTGTCTGTGTTTGTTTGGCAACTGCTCAATATTCTTACTTGTCAGGTGACCTGGCTGAGCACCTGAGCTCATTAGACTTCTATAAAGCTCAACTGAATAGGACTCTCTTTGCAGAGTATAGGTTTGGATCCTGTCTTGTCCTGCAGTGTTTGGTTGTTTTGTCTAGTGTCAGTCAGTTGTGTTAGACTGAAGAATCTTGTTGCTTGTCTCTATCTAACTTGCTCTAGTTTTGGACTTTGTAGCTTATGAAAAATATAGATTTGGGGCGACATGTTTGTACGGGGCTGCTCCAGACGTCTTGCATCTTTTCAGACCGAAAACTGCCCTGTTCGCTATATTTTTAATGAGACACACTCCAATATTAGATGCATTAGAGAGCGCCCGCAGAACTTTGTAATGTGTCTGAGATCGTGGGCGTTCTGGGGGCGTGTCACACTACAACCGTACGAATCTACACATTTATGACTTTCGATTGGCAAATCCAGGCACACTACTGCTGAAACAGGTAGAGCACTTTAAAAGTGGTTTACCTGAGCCAGAATTGTCGCTTAGAATCTAGAAAGTGCTAAATCTATGTCCCGCCGTAGGACAGGTTCATAGATTCTACGCTACTAATGCACGCAAAAAATGGCGCCTGGGCGCCAAAATACATACATGTCTCCCTTGGTATTTGTCTAGTTTCTGTTGGATCCTGCATAGTTATCGCTGGGTCCTAAAGTCACTTTCTATATTAGGGTCAGTGAGCTTAGGAATATATGTCAGGGAGGGGTGTTAGGGTGATGTCAAGGAGAGAGGTTTCCGGTGTTAGGGGTAGTAATAGGGCAATCTTTTGAGGGATATAGTTAACTAGGGACAATTATCGCTATTACTCTTCCAATCCTGGAGGGTACCTGTCTTCCTCTGCCTGTGGCCATTTGTGGAATCATCTAGTATTGAGTCTTTTTACTCATACGCTTCATATTGCCTCTTCATGTGACTGCTGATGAAATTATTGTGTTGCTAGTTGTTGTTTGGAGTCCACCAGCATTGTTACACCAGATACGTTTAAGGGTGGCTTAATTCCAATAAGAATGGACGGAATAAGTTGTCAAAATTCAACATCAAGGGCAACATGTATGAACCTGTTTACAGTAGGTCTAAAACTCACTTTTTGGCCCATAGGTTACTATGGGCAAAAGAGTGAGTTTTAGACCTAACAATTTCATACATGTGGCCCCAAATGTCAAGAAAAAAATAGACTGCATTAGAGTCTGTTGAACCAGACAATTTTGATTGGACGTTCTGAGAATCTTGTGTGTATGGGGGCATTGTAACTATTCCCCAACAGATAATGTTGACTGTGCAGTCCATGTCTTGTTTTATTCTGTCCCATGTTTGATAAAAATGTAACATCATCAGTCAGGGAAGAGTCACAAAACCCTTTTATGTGGCAAATAATTAGAAGGTCTCATCAAAATTGTCTAAAAAAAAGTGTATTTATGTCTACATTCATGAATTGCCTGATACCGTGATGCACTATTATAATTATAATTTATTTTAGCGCGTCATTGATTCCAGGGCGCTGAACATTCAAGGGTGTTACATACATTGTATGTGTCAATCAAGTACAAGAGGGAGAAAGAGAGGGCCCTGACCACGAAGGCTAAAAACCTACAAGGAGGGAGGGAAGAGACAGAAGGTGAGGGGCAGACATGTTTGTGGGGGGGGGGATGTAGTGGCAGCGGGGTTATTGTAGGTTGTAGGCTCCTGAAGAGATGGGTTTTCAGGCTGCTTTTGAGGCAAGTGAGCGTGGAGGAGAGTTCCAGAGTCTGGGGGAAGCACGGGAGAAGTCTTGGAGATGGTTGTGTGAGGAGCTGATGCATTGTGCAGTATGTCCACATGTTGGCAACAGTTTTGTTCTAGATTCATTTCTGGGCTACAGCTTTGATTTAAGAAGAACCTTTTCCTTCTTCAAGCATCTTCTGGACAGAAGAGGCCTCAGAAGCTTTTAAAGAAAAAGGGAACCTCTTTCTTCAAGCATTTTCTGGTCAGAAGAAGCATCAGTTGTCTCACTACAAAGATTAGCTTTCAACATGGAAGGAATGGTAAATGAAGACTTTTTCCAAACATATTGCTTTCATTATTTTTCTTTTTTGAGGCGATAAGAGAGTTTTATCTGCTCTGAGTGCACACAGGTTTCTCTAGGTTCCCGACCTGCTATCTTCTCTCTATCTGATCTTTGTCTTATCTGAGAGCAGGGAGTGATGTCACCACAGGCCGGCACACAGAATGCCCGCAGCCTGAGAAAAGAGTGTATTATCTCTAACAAACAAAGGAGATAAATTAATTTTGTTTACTTTACAGCAGAGAGCTTAAGAAACTGATAGCACCTCCTCTCAAATTAGTGCAATTGGAAGGTGGATACAGAGCTGATATGCTAATCACTGCTATAGAACCGCCCACAGCCTAAGCAGGAAGAGACAGGAAGCATGGATCTAAAATGGCTTGGTGAAACAACCTCTATAATGAAGAAAGCAACCTCCATCTTCTTCAAGCATTTTCTGGTCAGAAGTAGCCTTAAAAGATACTTGAGAAGAAAGAAACCTTTTTCTTCAAGCATCTTCTCGTCAGAAGCTTTCGAAGATTCTTGAAAAGAAAGGAAACTTCTTCCTTATGCATAGGAGAAGAAGGTTCTCTCAAAAAGTTGCAGTGGAGGCACAGGTTCACTCACTGCTCACAGTTTAGTGAATGGAGTTTGCTCTTGGAGAACATTTGCCAAGGATTTGTCAGACTAGATTTTACCGAATACTGTATTTATATTCATTTATATTTGCATGGAAAGCATTAAGAGGATGTTTATGATAAAAATATTACTAATGATGCATTGTGGTCATACCTTTTAAAGTTAAACAGACCATACACATTAGATTTATGTCAGCTGAATCTGTTGTCTTTGGTTGGAGTCAGGTTCTGACTGGCCCACAGGGGAACAGGGCAAACCCCCGGTGGGCCCCTGACCATGGTAGACCTGGAGTTGGTTTTAATTATATTTACATCCTTAGGAGGGGCAGAAAAGCAGAGAAAGAGAGGCAAAAAGCAAGAGGCAGAGTATAGGAGGCAGATGCAGTCATTTACAGAAGCTGGTGGGTGGGTCCCTAAAATAAACTCCACCAGTGGGCCCAGAAATAGCACAAATTGTGGGCCCCCAGAATCAATTCCACCTGTGGGCCCTAGACACCCTGGTCTGACACTGGTGGCAATGGTCAACTGTTTAAGGTGTATGTGGCCTTCACAATATTTCCTGGTAGAAGATGTCATGGAACAGAAGGATCAGGAACCTGGATTTCAACATGGCGTCTGGTCGAGATTGGGGTCTCCCCTGGGAGTCAATTGATATCTTGCCTTGTTGTTTCAGGCAATTCACCAGTGGGATGCTGGACATGAAATCTTGTCATCCCTCCTTTCCACCACGTTTTACCCACCCTTTGGTTGAACTTGAGGACACTTTTCTGTTTCTCCAACCGTACTAACTATGTAACCATGTAACATACCCAATCCTTTAGCTCTGAAATCATCATTGGGGGGACTCTAGCAACAGCTTACTGAACATCTATGTATTTGTTGGGGTAGGGAGGTATCTCTGTCAGCTGAACAAGCCTTCATCTACCCTAATTAGTCAGGGTGTGAGCAATTTTACATGTACGTATAGTTAAATGTTAGACCTTAGAACCGCACCCTCCCATGACATAAAAATATCAATGCAATATATTTAGGAATTAGTAAATATACAACATTGAGACAAATATCCCAAAGAAAATAATCAAAACATTAATAAATAACAAAAGAATAAAACCATAGACAGGGGCGTAACTTCAAGCTCTTTTTCCTACGAGCATAGGAGTTGCAAAAAAGTGAATGGGAACCCTGCCCAGGCTACCATGTGTCATTTAAACTTTGGTGTCTTCATTATGTGGCAAAGGCTTTTTGGGTACCCTTAGGCCAAGTCCCCATGGCACCACCGTTAACGGACTTTTTCAGACGGTTTTGCGGTTTTGCAAACCGTCGGAAAAACCGGCCACAAACTTTTACACGGGCCACTATGGAAAACCTGTGCAGCATTCTCCACCCGAAAAACATTGACCATGTTCCTTCTTGCGTCCAGTTTTCAGATGGAATATGAACATGTCAAATGGAAAGCGCGGGAAAAAAGCGGTAGGCTTTGCTCCTCCGCTCAATTCGGAGGAAAGAGCCATCCCCCCGCGGGTCCGATGCATGGCACAAAAACCGGACAATTACCGGTTGGTTAAACCAACTGGTATTTGTCCTGTGCCGTGGGGACGCGCCCTTAGGCTGCAGGGCCCGGTAGCAACTTCTACCACTGCATCCCCTATAGCTACGCCTCTGACCATAGAGGGATGAGTAGGAGTGACCAACAAATGGCTGGGCATTGGACCATACCATGAAGTATAAATACACAAGGATATAGTGGCAAAAATGGTTGGAGCTACGTATGTAAGCAGGAAATTTAATACTATAACGTCACAGTGGACGCCAAAATCAAAGACACCACCTGCAAGTAGCATCAATATGGACACAAGTGAATACAGTTAAAAAGACCAACTACTCATCATGGGTGATTCAGCCTGACACCACAATGTGCGTCTTCGAGGAAAATCTCTTGTTCAGTATCCCTCTTTGGTTTTAATCTTTTGCATTTAATAAAATTTTGATATTTTATGGGCTTATTTGGTCACATAGTTTAAGGTCGAAAAATGACAGACGTCCATCCAGTTCAGCCTATTGTGCGAAAGCGTTGATGCAGAGGAAAAAGCCCCCATGAGGTAGAAACCAATCGTCCTCATTTTAGCGAAAAAAATTCCTTCCCGACTCTAATCTAGCAATCAGAATAAATCTCCTGGAATCAACAACCCTTGATGTTTGTGTATTTGATACATAGGGAGAGTTTGTCCATCTATTATACAGGGAAATTGAGATTTCACGGAGTTCTTTTTGATGTATTTATGATATTTAGAATGATAAAGTTTGCAGACCAATTTGGAAATGTAGATTAAAAACCCCTAAACAATACATACTGTGTAAGAACTAGGCCTTCATAGTTGGGGAGTAGAGTAAAGTGGCTCAAAAACAACAATGGAGAACCTTCTGTTTAAGACGGGCGGTGGGGACACTAGACTAAAATAGAAATGTTTGGCAAAGTCTCAGATTGCTCTTTCCAAAAGGCAATCAGACGTTACTTTTTACTATCCATGTTACTGCTCACATTTCCCAATCTATTGTGCGTAGAATGGGATCTGTCAACCACTAATCAGCTTCGTGTCTTTTATGGAACAATGAGGAGATAATTCCCTGTTGACCCTTGGACCTCAGTGAAGAACACAAATACCCTGATTTAAGAATAATACATACACGCATATATCAAATAAGAAAACAATGTGTCTTCTGAATAGGTCAAATAGTCAAAAATAGTCAAGAAAGGTCAAAAATGTAACAATAAAAATGGGTAAAATCTATTTCACAGATAACTTTAATGTAAAAAATCCACTAACAACTGGAAATAGCATTGAAATGCTTGGTGTGGCTTTTTCTGAATGAAGAATATATAAAACAATATATAAGTATATGTAAGAATATATACCAAAATCTTTACAGGTTTGTCCTTCTTTCTTCCAAAAAGAGCCCCACAAAAGTCCATGGTTCTGTAACTCAGTTCTATTAAATAGGTTTTCTCACCATGTAGTTTTACAGAGCCACAGCCAGCTTCGGATTCACACTTTCTTGTAAGGCTGTTTGTGGGTTTATGGCACTGATTGGCATGTCAGCTCTACTGACCGTAGCTATTCCAGTTACAGGGACATGACTGCAGGAGATTTATAAATCACAGTACACAAGGCTGCAGAGCTCTAAAGAGTGAAAGCTTGTCAGTTAGTTAGGTAAACAAAGTTCGTTACTAAGCATAAGAGCCTACAGAGAGCGATTTACCAGGGTCGGAACTGACTGTCTGACAGCAGTTTGGAGCAATCAGATAAGAGAGGAGAGAGCTGGGAGAGGTGGGGAGAGGTGGTTGTTAACCAGAGCAACTTGTGCACTCTAAGAGGAGATAAAATCTTCTTTATCTCCTGACCAATTAAAAATCAACAAAGCAATGTATTTAGTAATATTCTTAATTTACCTTTCACTACATTTTAAAAGCCAATTACTTTGGGGAGAAAACCCCTTTAAAAGTAATCGGATGTCTGGCAATAACCATACACAACCTGCAGTCAGGTGTGGTGCTGTTTTTGGAAGTCTGGAACATGTATCTATTGTTTGTTTTCTACAGAATCCAGCATTGCTGTAGATGGAGGAAGAGCTGATACATTAGCTAATTACACGATACAGCACAACCAAATGCAAAAAAAGTTGATTCATGTAAAAGAGATATAATGACATTTAATAATATTCAAATAAATAGTTGAGAAATTTGCTAAAATCAAAATAGATTTTGACTAAAAAAAAACTTTAAACTTGGGGATATACACATGACTTGGCTATAGACATAACTGAAACCCCAGGTTGTCTTGCAACGAGCCATCATCCAGTCTTCATGTCATTCTTAAATAGAATGGTCTTCATCCCTGAAAGCATTGACCTCCTTACATCGGTCACTAGTTGGAGAATGGTGCAAAAAGCTACAATTGTAAACAACTTGGCATTCAGGTTATGAAAAATGAGATGTTAAGACACTTTAAATTCCTCCTTTATGGAAAGCTTTATCTTACATAAGATCCTGATGGATGGTGAGATGTGATCTTCATATATCTCTATTATATTATAGTGTACTATTGTACACCACAACCACTTCTGACAATATATGGTCATGGTGGCACCAATGCCAATCTGTCTCATCACAAAATGTACACATTTTTCCAATTCTTTCCTCTTGGCTCAACATATACTAAGATGAGTAACCTAAGAGGATCATCTTTGAAACAACACCCAACAAGATTAATATACTCTTGTCTGTGAGTCATTTATCCTGCATGGCCGACATGTATAATTTTTGGCGCCCAGACAACATCTTTTTTGCGCGCATTGGTAAGGTAGAATGTACCTGTATCTATGAACCTGCTCTACTGCGGGGCATAGATTTAGCGCTTTCAAGCTACAAATCGACACTTCTAGGCTCAGGTAAACTAACTTTTAAAGTGTTCATGGCCTGGTCCAGGCAGTAATTCTACGGATATGTCCGAAAACATTCATAAAAAATGTAGCTTCATACAATAGTAGTGCGACACCTCCAGAGCACCCCCCGATCTCTGGCACATTACAAAGTGCCGCTGGTCTCTTTAATGTGCCTAATAATGGAGTGCGCATTATTAAAAATATCCAAATAAGCAAGAAAGATTTATTATGGCACTCACCCCTTATCTTCTGAAATTTCTTTAATTAAAGGACGAAGTTAAAAAAACAGGGAATCGCACAGTTACCAAGCACTCTTCAGCCGTAACAACATTTCGCTGCTGTAGCCGCTGTAGCCTACGGCCGTTTCGCGTTCTCCAACGCTTTCTCAAGGCATGAAGCGAACAATTATAGCGAACAAGGTTGCACCAGTTTTCGGGCTAAAAAGAGTCCAGACTCTTGGCACGGCCCCGTTCCTACATGTCGCCCTATGTTTCTATATGTGGCCACCAAGTGGTTGTGATATCTGAGTAGCAGCCTGTTTGAGGGTTTTGTTAATATTTTGCAATAATGTGTAGAATTGTTTTGTGAAAAATTGGAGTCCAAAACTAATTCTGTGCAAAAGTACCAATGGACACAGCTGACAAAAAACTTGGTGAGGAAGTTTGAGAAACCTCGTCACATCCCCACATGTTCTTAGAAGCTTGTCCACTAATACCACTAATTATGTTGAGGGATCTTTCCACCCCTTTCATGGAATATACTTAGGAACCTGCACCTATCTCAGGAATGGGCCCCGGAAAGTGTTGGCTCAAAACCGAGAGCTGCTCATGCTTGCACACGACTCTTCATTTGTTCTATGTGAGTTCCCAGTACAGGTGAGCAGTGTATTCGTCCATATTTGGAACTCCTATAGAACAGAATGGAGAGTGGTATGGAAGCGTGACCAGCTCTTGGTTCTAAGCCAACACTTTCAGGGGCTCTTTACCAAACTAGGTGTGGGTCCAAAAGGTTTGACTCTCACCTATCAGACTATGATGACAAAATGTTATCAAAGTCCATGATGGGAACACCCTTTTTAATTTTTTTGCCCTAGCATTTCCAGTTTGCTCTAAATTACCCTCTGACATTCTAGTGGGTTTGAACCTCATCCAGTTGTATAATGCATTGGTACAATGTTGAATGATTCCATTCAGTTGACCTCAGCCTGCCTCACTGATATATCTGACTACCACCATGAACTACTGTTAACATTCTTGCCTAGAGGACTATAGGTTTTTGTATTGCCACTTGGCAACTACTAGCCCTAGGGTATGGGGTCAACAGAGTACAATGACTCAAATGAGAGCTGGGGGAAAAGAGAGTCCTACAGGTGAATGATGTTACCAGATGGAGTTGTTTCCCTTGATACCAAGGAACAAGGGTTTAACAGGACATTTCGAAAAGTCAACAAGATCATCAGCTTTGGCCTATGTCCCTGTCACACTCAGTAAATTAAGTTTGGTCTCATCTGGACATAATACAGGTGTATTATTGCATATGATCCCTACAATGCTGTAGCTTAAATCACTAGACCCAAAATTGAGTCAAGATTTGTAACGATAGTACTCATATGAAACCAACCAACCAACTTATGATTGTACTTTAAATGGGGTGTCTCATCAATGACAACCAACTTGAACATACATCTCCTTCAACCATCAGCTAACCATCCAAGGTCTATGTGAAAAACAGACAGTTCTGTTGAGAGAAGTCATGACAAGCCAAGCCAAGGAAAAATGGCGGACATTTAGATAAATGGCAATCCATATAATACAGGGATGGCTTATGTCAGCCAAAATGGAAGCAGCTCTTCCTTCTACATCAGGCTTTAGGACAACATATGCAGCATATCACTTATAACATTGAATTTGGTAAGATTTACTGCACCTTGTGCTGCAAATTTGAGCTCTTTCACGTCAGTCACGGTGTTCCTCTTTTCTGGAGTCTTCTTTTCAATTCTTCGATTGATTCTTCTTTTTCTGGTCTCACCCCAGAGGTTTGAGCCACCATGCATGCTTGGGATGTTGAGAAGAGCAATTCCTTCAAGAGAGATGTTTCCGAGATCCATCTGAATGCCGTCACACTATAAGAAACACATGGATCATTAGCTCAATTGTATACTAAAGATCATGGTTTTATTTTATAACCGACTTCCTGTGTTAATAGAAAAAAAATCCAAAAACTCTTTACTTTCTAACGTGTGACTTCTCAGTCTCTTTCAGTTGAGTAAGAAACAGTGTTGGACTGGGGTGTCTGGAGCCCACTAATGAGGTTGCTTCTTGGAGCCCACCTGTGGAGATGATTTTTGGGTTCAGCCAGTGGAGATGATTATTAAAGCCCCCCTCCCAGTGGAATAGATTTTTGAAGCTCAACAGTGGAGTTGTTCGTTAGGATCAACCAGTGGAGTTGATTATTGAGGCCCTACAGTGGAATTGATTATTGGAGTCCACCAATGGAGTTGACCGTTAGGATCAACCAGTAGAGTTGATTATTGAGGCCTGACAGTGGAATTGATTCTTGGGGCCCATAAGTGATGTTGATTCTTGGGGCCTTCCAGTAGAGTTGATCTTTGGGGCCCAAGTTACAGCTACTGTACATGACTGCATATACTGCATGACTCTTGATTTCCATCTCTCTTTCTCTGCCTTTCTCCCCGAAAGGCATCCCTGGGCCTGCTATACCTAGGGGCTCACCATACCCAGAAGCCCACCATGTCCAGTAACCCATGTTTCTCAGGGGCCCACGAGGGTTTCCATCCAAGCATGGTAATAGCACACCCTCGGAGTAATCAAGTCCACTTACAACTGTATGCCCAACTCCTAATTTAGCCATCAGAGCAAAATTGGGAAACCAAGTCCATGCTCAGTGCACCCTCTTAACTGGGGAGAAATGTTATCCTTGCAATGAGACTATGAACAATACTTGGTGTTTGGGTACACAATTAAATGCTCTTCAATAAGGTCAAGATGAAGAGAAAAGTTTTCCTTATTTGTCAAGCATCTCCTTCGACCTCTAGTAAGAAACATTTTCCCAGTGCCCCTATTATCATACACAAGATGGGTCACCAGTACAAAGCAATTAAGAAATTCCAATCCCTTGTGATCTTATACAGGGTACATCAGACTATGGAGTCATTGATCTATTTGACCTGATGGATGTGGATCCAAGCAAAAGGTACTCCACACTAAGAGGTCATTGATCTACTTGATCTGATTTATGTGGGTCCCATTTGGAGAAATTGACCAAAATGGAGAACCAATTTAAGCTCTAGAAAAGCTTATCTTTGAAGCCCTTAAACTTTATTTAAAGAAAAAAAAAAAAACTATTAGTTTAATAACATTTTTATATTTAAGAAATTTTTATTGGGGGTATGGTTGTCATCATTTTTTAGATAATAATTCATGTTGTTTCTCTCACAAGTTGAATCCCCTTTGTTTTAGCTTCAATTGAGTACAACCTATTGTTCTGCAATACAGACAATACAGGGGAAAAAAGTGTGCGCCTCCAATATGGCCACTTTCGAGTATTTTTTTGGCTACTACATTGAATAAACACATTATTTATCCTCTACTGACTGCCATCTAGTATTGAAGCATAAATCAAAAACACGGGACCTTCCTTTTAACTCTAAATTCTCTAGTGGGTTTTGTAAACCAAACAACTCCTGTTACGGCATAAAAGGAATCTGATTTGGTCTTGTATCTTATTTAGGGGTTGGGTCTGTTTTAGGGCTTTGGTTTGTGATCTGATTTGGGAGTCTGGTCTAGAATCTGATTAAGGGCTCTAGATTGCGGTCCAAATTAGGGGTTTTGTCTGGGGTCTGATCTAATGGGCGGATCTGAGATCTGATTTATTGGTTTGGTCTGGGTTTGATTTAGGGGTCTAGTCTGGTGTCTGATGTCTGATTTAGGGGTTTGGTTTGCGATCTAATTTGGGAGTCTGGTTTGGAATCTGAAAAAGGGCTCTAGATTGCGGTCCGAAATAGGGGTTTTGTCTGGGGTCTAATCTAATGGGCAGATCTGAGATCTGATTTATTGGTTTGGTCTGGGTCTGATTTAGGGGTCTAGTCTGGTGTCTGATTTAGAGGTCTGATGTCTGATTTAAGGGTTTGGTTTGCGATCTAATTTGGGAGTCTGGTTTGGAATCTGAAAAAGGGCTCTAGATTGCGGTCCGAAATAGGGGTTTTGTCTGGGGTCTAATCTAATGGTCGGATCTGAGATCTGATTTATCGGTTTTGTCTGGGGTTGATTTAGGGGTCTAGTCTGGTGTCTGATGTCTGATTTAGGGGTTTGGTTTGTGGTCCAATTTGGGAGTCTGGTCTAGAATCTGATTAAGGGCTCTAGATTGCGGTCAAAATTAGGGGTTTTGTCTGGGGTCTGATCTAATGGGCAGATCTGAGATCTGATTTATTGGTTTGGTCTGGGTCTGATTTAGGGGTCTAGTCTGGTGTCCTGATTTAATGGTCTGATGTCTGATTTTAAGAGGGTTGTCGGTTTGGCGATCAAATATTGGGAGAGACTGGTTTGGAACTGTAAAAAGGCTCTAGAATTGATGCGGTCCGAAATAGGGGTTTTGTCTGGGGTCTAATCTAATGGTCGGATCTGAGATCTGATTTATCGGTTTTGTCTGGGGTTGATTTAGGGGTCTAGTCTGGTGTCTGATGTCTGATTTAGGGGTTTGGTTTGTGGTCCAATTTGGGAGTCTGGTCTGGAATCTGATTTACGAGTCGGGTGCCTGATTTGGGTTTGGTCTGGGATATGATTTGGGGGGTCCATACTTAGGGCGACTCCATTCCAAAGTATGGCATTGGACTTTACACTCTTTTGCTATGGACTTGGGGTCAAGTACTGAACATTTCACTAAAGTTACTGGTCCTAATGAAACCCACCAGAACCAGTCTACTGTGTTTTAGAAATATAATAAAGAAAATATAGAAATCCATTGTTTCAGTGCACTGCCCTCATCACCACAGAGGCCCCCTAAGCCTGTAGATACCAGTAAGCTCAATCTATAATGAATGATCCTACACCTGAGCAGATACCAGGTTATATATAGACTCCTAATCACAGTAATCAAAGCGCCGGGAAGAATTCACATAATTAGAAATGCATTTAAGCAAATGACCAACAAGGTTCTGCTGAACGAGGAAAGACAACGACTTCCTCCATTTTCTGCTACATTAGTATAGTAGATAGTAGCTGAAAGCTCGATCGGCACCAGGGCAGTAACATAAATAAAATATATAGATGGTCTGTAGAGATGATCAATGTCTGTTCTCCATGAAGTACTAAAGCCTTTCAGTTCCTTACTGTCCTAGATGATAGCATGAGGCTCAGCAGGGAATGGGCAAATATACATATATACGATGAATCAGACACAGGAAGGATTGTAGCGGAAACGCCATGTTCTCCAATCAGTGATTAATGCAATCGCCTCGCTGTGCGCTGCATTCATTTGTACTGGTCATCAAAAATGGTGAAATGGAAATATTAAAGTATTGCTGCCCATAGGGACAAAGAAAACCCAGCCCAACGGATTTAATACTATCAGCGGGTTTAGACAATGTAGGAGCTATAAACCCAGTGATTTTTAGATTATATGGGCACACATTTTTCCCAAATGCTTCTTCCCTAGTACAAAATAAAATGTATGTTTTCACGATTAGTCAATGTCAGATTGAGGTGCCTGGGACCCTTCAATGCAGTTGATTCTGGGGACCCACCAGTGAAGTTATTTCTTGGAGCTCACAAATAGAGTTGATTCTTGTGGCCCACCAGTGGAGCTGATTCTTGGAGCCCACCAGTGGAGTTGATTCTTGGGGCCGACCAGTGAAGTTGATTCTTGAAGCCCACCAGTGGAGTTATACTAGTGAGATGCACACCAATGAGTTGATTCTTGGGCCCACCAAGTAGTGATATGTGGACACACCAGTTGAGTTGATTCTTGGGGCCCACCAGTGGAGTTGATTCTTGGGGCCCACCAGTAGAGTTGATACGTGGGACACACCAGCGGAGTTGATTCTTGGGGCCCACCAGTATCTATTGGGCTCAAGTCTGAGGAATTAGGGGCCTGGATAGTACTTGGAAGTCTTGGTCCTGCTCTTCCAACCAATGTCGGACATTTCTAGCCGCATTGTCTTGATGGAAGATCTTATCCGAACCAGGGAAAACAGTCAGCATGTATGGATGCACGTGATTTGTAAGAAGGAACTCATGCCCAAATCGTAAGAGAGTGCCTTCCACATGGATGTTTGCAGCCACTTCAGAGTGCACGTACATTATTTTGTTTATATTTGTTTTGGAAGTTTTGATCATGTTTTGAGTTTTTTTTTAGATATCCTGCATGGGGGAGCGGCTGCCTTCATTTTGGTCATGCACTCCACCATCTGCACAGAGATAAAAGCCTGGAAAGGCATCAAGCAAGGTGAGAGTGTTTGTGTATTGTAGGTCTGCATCTGAACTGAGGTTACCTTGCCATTGGTGGAATGACCCTCACAGTTTTGATCAAAATGTGTGCTAAGAGCCTCAGATTTTCACGAATCCTAAATTTAGCAGAAATGCACTTTGAAATGATTGATACTTTTATTGTTTAACTCCCTTTTCAGTTTGCGATGCCCCCTATACGTTTTTTGTGCCTGCATAGTTTGTAACCACGTCAGCGTACACCTGCACCCTTTTGTTTAGAATTGTTTTGGATGCAGGTTGGAGGTTGTGATGGTGTATGATAGTGTGTGAGGTTATGTCTTCTTATTACAATGTATCCACTTATGTCCTGTTATTTCCTGTTAGGGGGTCTGCAATGTGTAATCCTTGTGCCTCAGCCAGGATGACCACATAGGGGAGGGGAGCATTCTTGTGCAGGGCAGTGTCAAAAATTTGAAACCCGAAACCCCCCTGTGGACCTACTTTGCCATACAGCTTTTTCTGGTTCTGGAGCACCCAGACTGCCTAAGGAAACGGGCATATGGGGGTTAGAGTTTAGTTGGGGAGTAGCACTATAACATACAGTAGGGGGTTGACGTGTGATCAATGGAGAATGACCAATCTCTCTTGCGACAAGAACCTTAGTTGTATCTGTGTGATGTGAAGAAGGAAAAGTCAATTAAATGCACACCAAAACCGGGGTCAGAGACCAAGGACTTTTTGGAGACCAATTCCTCTGAGCGATATTAGAAGATTTGAACAACTGCGAAAATTTTTGTGTGTGGATTTTATTGAAAAACATTTAAAGCTGGGGAAAAACTATAAATTTAATTTTAAAAAATTCCAAACAAATCCATCCTATGATAACACTACAAACAGACCAAAAGTTTGGACACAGCTTCTCATTCCAAGAGTTTTCTGTATTTTCAAATTTGGACTCATCAGACCAAAGCACAGATTTCCACTGGTCTAATGTCCATTCCTTGTGTCTCTTGTGCTTGTTGCCTTCCTTAGAAAAGGGTTTCCTAGCAGCTATTTTACCTGAAGGGTGCTGCCACAGTCCCCCCTTAACATTTGTTTTAAATTTTCTGCTGCTAGAACTCGTGGGCATTGACCCGTCCCCAATCTAGCTGCTTTAACCTGCGATTTTTGAGGTAGACTCGATGAACTTCTCCCCGCACAAGGTACTTTGTCTTCCTTTCCCCGGGCGCTCCCATGGGACCAGTTTTTTTTGTACGTTTTATGGTTTTTTTTCCAAATTCACTTGGGGGCCTTCAAAGTTTTTCCCCAATTTTCGGATGAAAGATCTTTATTTTTTTAAAATAATGATTCTTGCATATAAAATTCTAACAGCCATTCAGTAGGACATCACTGTGTAACCACCTGACTTTTGAACAACCCAACTGATGGGCCCAACCCCCTTTTTAAGGCAAAAAAATCCCACTTTTTAAAACCCGACAGGGCACACCTTGAATGAAAACCATTTTAGTGACTTCCTCTTGAACTCTTAAGAGAATGCCAAGAGTGTGCAAACAAAATCACAGCAAAAGTGGCTACTTTAAAACCCGAAATAAGACAGATTTTTAGTTGTTTTTCACTTTTGTTAATATATAATTCCCAGGGGTTAAACTGTTTTGATACCTTTAGTGAATCTCAATTTTTTGAGTCAGAAAATACAGAAAACCCTTGGGTAGAAGGGGGGTCCAAACTTTTGGTCTGTACTGTAAATAGACAATAATCCCCCAAGATAAGCCCGGGGGTAGTCATAACCATTTAACTAACAAACAAAAATAAAAGGTAAAAGGTAAATGGTTTACTCACAATACTGTGGTCCTTTGTAGAAAGTAACAGATAGATGATCAACAATCCACCAAGGACCTGTAGACCTATAGATCCTATGTAAATCCTACCACTATTCCTTCCAAAAATAGTGGGGTCATTGCCCCGAAAAGGACGGCCCTGCTCTGATGACTGTCCCTTCTGGCATCCTGGTATCAACCTTACAAGACCAGATAGCTGACCTCCTCTGACATCAATAAACTTTGTTGCTGTTGTCCACATCTACACTTGCTCTGTTTATTGTGTGTTGACCGTGCAAACCTTGTAACAGAAGTGCTGATCATGTTTTTAGTTCTTTTAGATATTCTGGAAGCGGCTGACTCAGTTTAGGTCCAGTACTCCACTATCCGCACAGAGCTGAAGGCCTGGAAAGGCATCAAGTGAGGTGAGAAGGTTAGCATAGTGTAGGTCCCTATTTGAACTGAGGTTGCTTCACCGTTGGTGGATGGAACCTTACAGTTTTGATCAAAATGTGCACTAAGAACCTTAAGTTTTTATTTATCCTAAAAGTAGCAGAAATACATTCTGAAATACCTGATATATTTATCGCTTAACTGTCTCTTAACATTTTCAGAGTGCTGATCCGTTTTTGTGTTTGCGTTGCTTGTGGCCACGTCAGCATGCACCCACGTCATTTTGTATAAAATTGTTTTGGAAGTGCTGATCATGTTTTAAGTTTTTATTTTATTTTTATATTTAGAGTTTCTGCATGGAGGGCGGCTGCCTTCATTTTGGTTGTGCACTCCACCCATCAATATAGGCTGTTTTTAATCAAAGCAGAATAAAGCTGGGACATTGCTGTGAAAGGCACCAAGAAAGATGAAAATGCTTGTCTAGTGTAGGGCCCCACCTGAACATTGGTTCAGGTGGATGGACTCTCACAGATTAGATCAAAAATGTATCCTAAAAGTAGCAAAAATTTACCCATCCACACAGAAATGGAGACCTGGAAAGGGACCGAGAAGGGTGAAAATACTGTAATGTAGGTCCTTTTCTAAACTGATGCTATCTTGCCATTGGTAGATGGACCCAGGGGCATAGCTATAGGGAGTGCAGAGGTAAGTGGCTCGCTACCAGGCCCTGGAGCTATAGGGTGCCCAAAGGTGCCTATAACTGCATATAAATACAGTACTCAAAAATGTGGATTAATATAGTGTGGGGGCCCCTGTTATTGATTTTGCACTGGGGCCCGGGAGCTTTAAGTTATGCCTTTGGATGGACCCTCACAATTTTGATGAAAATGTGCTTGGTGAACCTCAGAATTTCATGTATCCTAATGGTAGAAAAAAAATGCACCCATCTACACAGAAATAGAGACCTGGAAAGGCACTGAGCAAGATGAGATTGCTATAGCGTAGGTCAGTCCCCATTTGAACTATTGAGACTATTTTGCCATTGGTAGAGGGACCCTCACAATTTTGATCAAAATGTGCTCGATGAACCTCGGATTTTCATGTATCCTAAAAGTAGCAAAAATGCAACCATCCACACAGTAATGGAGACCTGGTTAGACACTGAGCAAGGTGGGGATGTTATTGTTTCTAAATTAATGCTATCTTGCCATTGGTAAATGGACCCTCACAATTCTGATCAAAATGTGCTCGGTTAACCTACAATTTTCATACATCCTAAAAGCAGCAAAAATGCACCCATCCACACAGTAATGGAGACTTGGAAAGGCACCGAGAAAGGTGAGAATACTGTAATGTAGGTCTGTTTCTAAACTGATGCTATCTTGCCATTGGTAGATGGACCTTCCCAATTTTGATCAAAATGTGCTCAGTGAACCTCAGATTTCCATGTATCCGAAAAGTAGCAGAAATGCACTCTGAAATAGTTTATATTTTCATTGTTCAACTGTCTCTTAGCATTTGCAGAGTGCTGGCCATCATTTCTCATGTTTGTAGCCATGTCAGGGTGCAACCGCACCATTTTGTTAAGAATACAGTAGTTTTGGAGGTGTTCATCCTATTTTGAGTTTTTCATTGGGTGATTACTCGTCCCCCCTAAAGGCATTCCCCATTATGGCTACTGATCCATTTTTTGGGTTCGCATTGCTTGCGACCACGTCCGCTTGCACCCACGCCAATTGTTTTGGTGGAGTTCTTGTGTGTGACATTTTGTTTTCTCCTTCTTATTACAATGTATCCACCAATTTGGTTGCCGAGACCCTAACCTCACTCTGATCCCAAACTTTAAGGCCCTCCGACCATTCCCGTTCCCACAGTTCGTCAACCTGCACGGAAAACTCCTTAGTCTTAAACTAGTGCTGAATTTTATTTAACTTATTGGGAGAAAAAAAAAAAAAAATGGAGATTGTTTGATAAAAATTCTCCTCATGCCTTCGCCGACTTCTATACATTTCAGATAAAAAGATATTAATTTCATAATTAAAAGTAATCTTGTGTAAATACCCTGCAGGCCTCAATGAATCAAACACATACTGTGTGTCAGACTTCCCACTGTCTTCAAGTGGAATGTACTGGATAGATAATTAGATAGTACACATTTTCCAGGCTTATTTGCATGCATATTATATTTTTTGCACACTGACAAGCAGCAGTAACAACAAAAGTCAGATTACCACAGGGAATTCCCACAAAGAAGTCTTCATTCCTTATAATTTACAGCCTAAATTAAAATAATTTGATCTTTGACAAGGATGAAATGTCAGACAGCATGGGGTCTCCTACAAGCCACGGCCTGTGGATTCTGAAATCTGCCTAATTTATGTCACTCACTTCATAATACATATTTAAGTATTACACAAAAAAGACAATAAATATGCAATCTGGCACCTTTGGTATTTTCCTGCTGTTAATTTATAAAGGTCTGGAGTCCCCAAACCAACTGGAATGATTTAAATAGGTGGCGACACCTAGGACCAGCGCTGGGAAGGTATCGGCTGCTATTTTCACTTAATATCGAGCTCAGCGGGACGTACAATATGGCAATTATTCAGCTTGGCTTTCGGAACCCCCATTGTGACTAGTTAGACTAGCTAGGCTTCACAATTAGCGAGAGGACCTCTAATTAACACCACGTTCGGAGAGATTAGTTTGCACTTTTGCAGTTGGTCGCGAGGTTGAACGGTGACAGGAGTGGAAATGTGGTGTTGATAGGGTGACAGTGCACTACGGAGTCTTCTAGTCCAAATGGAGGAACCATTGTGATACTGTAGATAGTCTCTGGTGTCCAAGCTCTAGAATCTAGGGCTTTGTTTCTAGGAACCATAATGATATCGGAGATAGTTTCTATCTTTTATGTCCAAGCTCTAGAATCTGGGGCTTTGTCTTTAGACACCATTGTAATACTGTAGATAGTCTCTGCTCCTGGTGTCCAAGCTCCAGAATCCATTGTTTTGTCTCTAGAAAGCACTGTGATACTAAAGATAGTCTCTGCTCCTAATGTCCAAGCTCTGGAATAGGGGACTTTATCTCTAGAACAATTGTGATAGTAAAGATAGTCTCTGCTCCTCATGTCCAAGCTCCAGTTCCTGGGGCTTTGTCTCTAGTAATCATTTTCATATTGGAAATAGTCTCTGCCTCTCGTTTTCAAGCTCTAGGACCTAGGCCTTTGTCTTTAGGAACCCTTGTAATACTCAAGACAGTCTCTGTCCATGGTCTCCAAGCTCCAGAATCCATCACTTTGTCTCCAGGAAGCACTGTGATACTAAAGATAGTCTATGCTCCTAATGTCCAAGCTTTGGAATAGTGGGCTTTGTCTCTGGAACTATTAAGATACTAAAGATAGCCTCAAGCTCATGATTCTGGGGCTTTTGTCTCTAGTAACCATTGTTATACTGTAGATAATCTTTGCTCCTTATATCCAAGCTCTAAAACCTGGGGCTTTATCTTTGTAACCATTGTGGTACTGTAGATAGTTTCAGCCCTGGTGTACAAGCTTCAGAATCTGGGGTTTGTCTCAAGAAAACACTGTGATACTTAAGATAGTCTCTGCTCCTAATGTCCAACCTCCGGAATAGGGGACTTTGAGTCTAGAACCATTGTGATACTAAAGATAGACTTTACTCCTTGTAGCCAAGCTCTAAAACCTGGTACTTTATCTTTGTAACCATTGTGGTACTGTAGATAGTTTCTGCCCTGGTGTCCAAGCTCCAGAATCAGGAGTTTGTCTTTAGGAACCATTGCAATACTGTAGCTCTTATGGGCCTATGGTGTCAAAGCTCTAGAACCTGGGGCTTTGTCACTAGGAACCATTGTAATATTGTAGATAGTCTCTTACTCTCATGTTCAAGCTCTAGAACTTGGGGCTTTGTCTTTAGGGACCATGGTGATACTAAAGATGGTCTCTGGCCTTGGTGTCCAAAACCCCAATCTACGGCTTTCCGAACCTAATTTAATAATTTTTAGTTCTACTCTTGTGTCGAAGCTCTGGAATCTGGGGTTTTGTCTTTAGGAACCATTGTGATATTGAAGATAGTCTCTGCCCCTGGTGTCCAAGCATCAGAATCCAGAGTTTTGTCTCTAGGAAGCATAGTGATACTACAGATGGTCTCTGCTCCGAATGCCTAAACTCCAGAATCAGTTTCTTTGTCTCTGGAGCCATTGTGATACTCTAGATTGTCTATGCTCTTCATGTTCAAGCTTCAGAATATGTGGCTTTGTCTTTGGAACCATTGTTATACTGTAGTTAATCTCTACCCCTTATTTTATGTCCCCAGAATTTTGGGGCTTAATCTTTTACTGCCCTTTGGGGGAGAAGTTTGGTTGACAGTCCCCCAACCCCATTTCCACTTTTCTGCGGGTGCATTAAACTGTAAAATTTTTTTCTTTTCCTGTACGGGGCCCCTGAGTTACATCCTGTTTTTATACTCCAGACTGCACTAACAAAAACTGCTGGTGCAGTCACTGTTTTAACTTTAATTACTTACCCTGTACTAAAATCCGGCGTTACATCCTGTATTTCCTCCAGAGTTTCCCTTTTCACTATTCTCCCTGGTGCAGTCACTGTTACATACTTACTTACCCTTTGTACTGATCCTGACTTACATCCTGTTTTAAACCTCCAGAGCTGCACTCACTATTCTGCTGGGGGCAGTTGCTGAAAAATACTTTAAACTTACCCTGTCCTTTTCCTTATTTAACATCCTGTTTTTAACCCTTCCAGAGCTCATTCCCCTTTTTGGGCTGGTGCATAAATGTATATACATTACTTATCCTGTACTGATTTATAGTTACATCCTGTATTATATTTAGACCCGCATCCCCTATTCTGCTGGTCCCGTCACTGTGTACAAACATTACTTATCCTGTACTGTTTCCGGGTTTTAATCCTGTTTTAGCTCCAGAGCTGAAATCACTTTTCTGCGGGTGCATCACTGGGTACATACATTACTTTCCTGAAACCTGTTCCGGGTTTTAAAATCCTGCATTATACTCCAGAGCTGCACCCTATTCTGCGGGTTTTAGAAATGGTACAAAATTTTACTTATCCTGTACGACCCTTTATTTTACATCCTGAAATTATACTCCAAGCTGCCCCTCACTATTCGCTGGGGGCAGTCACTGTACTTTAACATTACTTTCCTGTCCCAAGATCCTGAGTTCCCATCCGAAATTTAAAAACCCCAAAGTTCCCACTCACTATTCTGCGGGTGAAAAGTCATTTGTACATACATTACTTACCCCTGAAATGTTTCCTGATTTTCATCCTGTATTTACTCCAGAGGCACTAAACTATTCTCTGGGGCGTCACTGGAAACATACATTTTTTTTTCCCGAAATGACCGGGAATTTAAGGGCTGTATTATCCTCCAGAGCTGCACTTCAAATTTGTGGTGCATAAAGAACATAATTACTTATCCTGTTTTGATCCTGATTTATTATTTTATTATTAATTTTTTTATTATTTTTTTTTTTAAAAAATTTTTAAAATTTTTTTTTAAAGCGCCCATTGTTTCCCGGGTGCTGTACATTCGGGGGGTTCCCATACATAAATAAGTCAAACGAGTGCAATGATAAGTTTGAATGAAAAATTTGGCTGACAGGGGGAAGGAGGCCCCTTTCCCCCGGAGGCCCTTACAATCTACAAGGGGGGGGAAGGGAGACGGGAAAGGTGGGGGGCAGTTATTTTTTGTAGAGGAATTTTGTAAACAAAAAGGGTTAGTGTGGGTTTTAGAAAACCCTTGAAGAAAGGGGTTTTTTCAGGCTGTTTTTAAAAGCTGGAAAAATTTTGGAGGAGAGTCTGAGGTTTTGGGGGCAGGGGGAGTTTTTCCCGAGTGTGGGTGAAGCACGGGGGAAGTCTTGGGGAAATTTTTTGTGAGGAGCTGATAAGGGGGGGCAAAAGGAGAAAGGGCCGTGAGGGGGCGGAGATTTTCCCCTTTTTTGGGGGGGATTATCGGAAATTAGGGCAAGATGTAAGGAGGGGGGAGGTCATGGGGAAGGGCCCTTTAGGTAAAAGGTTTGTAGGGTTGAAATGAAAATTTTTGGGGGAATGGGGAAACCGGGGAAGGGGTTGGGCAAAAAAGGAGTAGCGAGGGGAGAGGTGGGATAAGACGGGGAACAGAGTTTAAAGGGTGGATTGGGGGGGAAAACGAGGGTGCTAGTGGAGGCCCCCAGAGAAAAGGGTTTTCAAATAGGGCTAAAGGGGGGGATGACAAAGGGGGAAGGCCAGCATTTTTGTAGTGTCATAGCCAGGGGAAAAGGGGGTACGGGAGAATATTTTTGGGGGGAGGCGGCAGTTTGAGGGTTTGGATGTGGGGTTTTTAAAGATAGAAACGGAGTCCCAGGATTTCCCCCCAAAGGGAGCGGGTTTTCGGAAAAGGGTGGAAAAAGTGTAGAAACCCTTGACTTTAGATACAAGATCAGGGCAGGGGGAGAGTTTTTAAAGTTTAAAAATGATGATTCTGTTTTTTTCCCCCATTTAGTTTTGGAAAACGGGAAAGGGGAAGAAGGAGCAATTGGGGGGGACAGCCAAATCAGGGATCCGGGAGAGTAGAGAAGTGCATCTGGGCGGAGGAAAGTAGAGTTTTTGGGGGGTCATCAGCTTTTCGGGGGGTTTAAAGAAACCATGTGGGGCTATGAGCCAGGCCCAAAAGTGTAAAAAAGAAAAGTAGTGGGGGGCCCGGGGCTGACCCCCGGGGACACCAAAAAGAGAGAGGCCGGGGGGGGAGGAGGTTTAGGGAGAATGATAACACTGAAAGTCCGATAAATGGGTTTTCGAGGGGAATTTCCCGGAAAGGCCAAGTCTTTTGATTTCCCCAGGGAGGAGAGGGTTTGTAGGGAGGAGGGGGTGGTTTTCCTGTCAAAAGGGAGAGGACAGGTTAAGGGGAGGAAACAAAAGAGTAGGGCATAGTTAAAATCCTGGGGGTTTTTCCCCAGAGCTTTCATCACTATTTGCTTTGGGGCAGGGCCCGTGTACATACATTTCTTATCCTGTAAGATCCTGGGGTTACATCCTGTATTATCCTCCAGAGCTGCACTCACTATTCTGCTTTGGGGCCCGTCACCCGTGTACTTTCTTTTCTTATTTCCCCACTGGGGTCCTGAGTTACACTGTATTTTTTCTCCAGGTTGCCCCTCACTAATTTTTGCGGGCGGGCATGTGTAAATACTTTTCTTAAACCTCAAATAAACCCCGATTACAAAACTATATTAAAAATCCAAAAGCTGCACTCACTATTTTGCTGGTGCAGTCACTGTGTACATTTCATTACTTATCCTGTACTAAAACCTGAGTTTACATCCCGTATTATACTCCGGGGCTGCACTCACTTTCTGCTGGTGCAAATTTACTGTGTACTTACATTACTTATCCCCCGTATGAATCCTGGTTACTTTCCTTTTATACTCCAGAGCTGCACTTTCTATTCTGCTTGGGGCCAGTCACTGTGTAATTTCTACTTTTTCCCGTACTGATCCTTATTTTCAAACCCGTAATTACCCGGGTTGCACTCACTATTCTTTTTCTGGTGCAAATCCCCCGGGACCAAAATTACTTATCCTGTAAATGATCCTGAGTTAATCCTTTTTATCCCCCCAGAGCTCACCACAATTTTCTGGTGCAGTCACTGGGGACATACATTACTTTTCCCGTACTGAAACCTGATTACATCCTTATTATTTCCCCCAGGCTGCCCGTCACTAAACTGCTGGGGCAGTCAATTTTTTCATACATTTCTTATCCTGTACTGATCCGGGGTTACATCCCCCGTAAATTTTACTCCAAGCCCGCACTCACTATTTGCTGGTGGGAGTCCTTGTACATACAATTTCTTTTCCTTTTACTGATCCTGAGTTAATTTTGTATTTTCCTCCGAGCTGCAATCACTTTTCCCGCGGGGGCAGCACTGTGTAAAATACATTACTTACCTGTTCTGATCCTGAGGGTTTCATCCCTTTTTATTCTCCAGAGTTGCACTCACATTCTGTGGTTTCAGGGCACTTTTTACAAAACCTTAATTACCCTTTTACTGATCCGACCTTAAAACCCGTATTTATACTCCCGGCTGGGACTCTCTATTCTGCTGGGGCGTTTACTTTTTTCATACATTACTTATCCTGTTTCTGAAACCTGGTTTTCATCCTTTATTATACTCCCGAGTGAAATCACTAATCCGCTGGGGCAGTACTTTGTACATACATTACTTATCCTGTACCAAAACCTGATTTTCCCCCTGTATTATCCTCCGAGCTGCACTCAAATATTTTTGCTGGTGCATCACTTTTTCATTTCATTAATTTTCCTTACTGAACCTGAAATTACACCTGTATTATTCCCCAAGCTGCACTCACTATTTTTGCTTTCCCAAAATTTTTTTTATAGTTTTTAATTTTTTTTATTAAAAAAAAAAACACTTTTTTCTTACCCCTATTTCAATGGGGTTCAAAAGAAGTTTTTTGCAGGTTTTTCCCAAAAAGTTTTTGATGTGCCGAAATTTTAAAATACCCAAAAATTTTTTCTTTATTCTAAAGGGAAAGAACCAAAAGGTTTTTTTGGATTTTTTTTTTGTTCCCCCCCCCCTGCAACTTTGGATCAGTATGTTTTTTTTTGGTAACACATAATGACCAGGGATTGTTTTTTGTATGGATAGATTAAATTAGGAAAAATGGTCTGCAAAGTGGGCTCTCCACCCTTTTGGGGAAAAACTACAACTCCCCTCATGCTTTAATTTTATCTTTAATATCAGTGGCCACGAGGGGAAAATTATTTTCCCCCCAGCAGCTGGAGAGCCCGGTTTTGCAGACCATTTGAAATTTGGTTTTGGGGGATACAAGTCAAACAGAAGATATAACCAAAACCTTTCTCTGTGACTTTTTTTCCCCCCTTTTTCGTTTCTTTTTTGCTATTACTTTTTTTAAACATTAAAGAAAACCCTGTCCATAGATTATGCCCCCCCTTGGAGGGCGGGCACAAAGCCAGTTCAGACCTGCTTTTTCCCCAGCGCTGTGTCCCTTATTCTGTAAGTTGCGGGAGTTTTAGGGGCATTTCCCCCTAAAAATCTTTTTCATAAAGCAGGTGTTACCCCCGCCCCCAAAGGCTAGCCCCGCCCACGGGCATTTAAATTAACATGTTTTCTACCTATTAAAAAGAAATGGGTTTATAATTTAAAGTGGGGGGGGTTTCCTAAGGGGGGGGGTTTTAAAATTAACTGACTTTTTCGAATGAATTTTCTGGCTGAAAACTGTGGACCCAGCGCTAAAAAAACACCCAGGTCGGGACAGGGCTTGTGCTGCCCCTCCCCCAAGGGGGGGGCCCAAAAAAAAAATGTGACGGGTTTCCTTTTTTAAATTTTTTGGTTCTGTAGCAGTGATTAGCATAGTTAGCTTCTCTGTAACTAGCTGAGACATTACAAAGAGCAGTGCAGGAGAGCTAATCTTCAGTGAAGAAAGCTACAAATGTTCTGAAGGAGTGAAAACAATTGCTTATCTGTAAACAAAAGCTAATCTTATTAGAGATGATGAGTCTTCAGGCAGTGAGCTCTACTGGACATGGAGAACTCATTCCCTGCTCTATTCTCTAATCAGATTGCAGAATTCTGGTCAATTTTTCAAAATGTGCCTATTGCCCCCAACTGTACTAAATTAGGAATGTACACAGGGGACATCACCTGAGGCCAGAGATCATGGTTACTTGAGCCATGGATAAGACGTCATCAGTGGTGGAGGACACCACAGCTCGAGCACCGCTGAAACAGTGTCTCGCCTCTGGGACCCGTACCTACCTCAAGAACAGGCCCCAGAACCTTTGTGCTTTGAACGGATAGATGATTGGAACTCTCCCATTGATTTCAAGTGATTGTTTTCTGTGTACAGCTTAGAGCCATATAAATCCGAGATATTCCGGGCCCGTTCCCGAGATAGGTGTGGGTCCTAGAGTTGATGGCAATCCCATCAATATATCTTCAATGTGTGTTGTGGGAATACCTCTCTTATAGAAGAAAGTTTAAAAACATTCAACACATTCAACATTGTCACTTGTGCTTTCCCTGCCTCCTCCTGACATTGAAACATAAAATTGAATTACCTAAAAAATTCTTATAATTTTTCAAAGTTTTTTTATTTGTATCTTTTTAAATGGATGGGTAGTCTTAGAAGGTCTAAGGGGCTGGACTTTCAAGTTCTGGCCCCGAACGTTGGAAAAGGAAAATTCGGGGGAGCGGGTCTAAGTAATTTTGGGGCCCCAGGGGAGTTATTCTTGGGGCCAGAGTGGGTTCTTCTTGGGGCCCCCAGTGGATTTCATTCTTGGGGCCCAAGTGGAGTTTATTTTTGGGGGCCATAGGGGGTTTCATTCGGGATACAGTGGGATGATTCTTGGGCCCCAGTGGAGTTCTTTCTCGGGGCCACAGGGGAGTTCTTTTGGGGGGCCCAAAAAGTGGAGTTCTTTCTTGGGGCCAAAAGTGGATTTCATTCTTGGGGCCACCGGGGAGCTTCGGGGGGCCACCAGTGGATTTTCATTCTGGGGTCCCAGTGGGTTCATTCTTGGGGCTCCCAGTGGTTTTCGGGGGGGTTTACCAGGGGATTTCATTCTGGGCTCCAGTGATTTCATTTTTGGGGCCCCGTGGAGTTCTTTTGTGGCCCCCAGGGGAGTTATTTTTGTGGCCCAAAAATGGATTTTATTTTGGGGGCCCCAGGGGGTTTTCATTTTGGGCCCACCAGTGAGTTCATTTCTTTGGGGGCCACCGGGGGGTTTTCATTCTTGGGGCCACCATGGATTTTCATTTTTGGGGCCACCGGGGGTTTCATTCTTGGGGCCACAGTGGAGTTCATTCTTGGGGGCCACCATGGAGTTCATTTTTGGGGGGCCACATGGGTTCATTCTTGGCCACCAGGGGGTTCATTTTTGGGGCCCCCAGTGGAGTTTCATTCTTGGGCCACCAGTGGAGTTCTTTGGGGGCCCCCCAGGATTTTATTCTTGGGGGCCCCAGTGGGAGATTTTGGGGGCCCCAGGGGAGTTCTTCTTGGGCCACCAGGGAGTTCATTCTTGGGGCCCAGGGGAGTTCATTCTTGGGGCCACCAGGGGATTCATTTTTGGGGCCACCCAGTGGAGATGATCTTGGGGCTCAGGGGAGTTTTTTTCTTGGGGCCCCCAGTGGAGTGGATTTATGTCTGACTCTTTCTTTCTGCCTTTCTTTCTCTGCCTCTCTCCCTGAAAAGCAGCCCCAGAACTGCCATGCCCAGGGGTTCCCAATGTCTAAGGGTTTACCAAGCCCTGGGCTTACTAGGGGATTACTTTTGGGGCCGTCCAAAGGCATTGGTTTTTGGGGCCCTGAGTCAAATCAATTTTTGTTATATTTAATACTTTTTTATTTTTACTTAGGTTTTTTTTGTCTTTAAAAATATATAAATTAACTCTCCAGAAGAGAACTAGGACGCTGGAGCTACCATTGTAATTGACATTCCTTAATGGGACACTACCATGAAATAGAAAGAGATTAACCCATCATCATGTCATGCTTTGCTCTTTGCTAATGGTCTAATCTGTCTTTATCTCAGCCTGTCCAGAGAACAAAAGAGCAACCATTCTGTCATTGCCTACCATTTGTAAAGAGACAACTTGCAGATAAACACTGCTCATAGCAGTTGCAGCAAACTGAGATTAAGCTGCCCTGCCACTCAGGCGTTTTATCTCTTCATTTTTAGATGTATGGAACCATCAAAATGAAAAATACTGCCAAAAATTCTAAAGCAAAATTATTTTTCAGAAATATTGATTTTAACAAAATACCCCCTTCTGTTGGAAGTGTCCCTTTAAGCAGGGACATAACTAGGGCCCCATAGCAAAATGAGATGGGGTACCACCACCTAATGACAATAATTAAAACCGCAGCTATAATTAAAGGTATAAACAATATACCGCCATATATCCAGGAGCCCGCATAGTAGAGCTGAAGAGCAGAAAACCACCCACTTCTTGTTACCTACAAAAAGGAACAATGCTCTTGTCCCTGACTGGGCCCCCTCAACCTATGGGCCCCATAGCAGCTGCTATGACTATAGTTATGCCCATACCATTAAGATCCTATCTGACCCATTAAATAACTTTGAACATGACTGGGAATTTAAAACCAAGCCATAAATTCATCCATAAAGAGAGTTTACCATCTATTTATGGAGAGGCGTCATAGAGGCGTGAGGAGAATAACAAGCCATGAACGCTACTCTAAAATTGAAGTATTCAAATCAGCTCTGTTAAAGGGGTTTTCTTACTACAAACATTATATTTCAACAAGAAGGGACAGGTAATCGAAGACTTTATCTAAATACTTTTGATTTAACTTTATTCAGGAGATAAGAGATTTTATCTGCTCTGAGTGCACACAGGTTTCTATGGTTACCTGACCATAACTCTGCTATCTGATTAGAGAATAGAGCAGGGAATGAGCTCTCCATGGTCAAGAGAGCTCACCACCAGAAGACTCATTGTCTCTAATAAGATTAGCTTTTGTTTACAGTTAAGCAATTGTTTTCACTCCTTCAGAACATTTGTAGCTTTCTTTATTGAAGATTAGCTCTTCTGCTCTGCTCTTTGTAATTTATCAGCTAGTTACAGAGAAGCTAAATATGCTAATCACTACTACAGAACCACGCAAAGCCTGGCAAGAGCAAGGTGAAAGAAGAGCTGGCTGTGACTGTGAAACCTCATGAAGCTTTAAAGGGGTTTTCTCACTACAATGATTAGATTTCAACATAAAGGGACAGCTAAATGAAGACATTTTCTAAATACATTGGTCAATAGATTTTACTTTAGTCATGCGATAAGAGCATTTGTTGCATGCTCTGAAGTGCACACAGGTTTTTATGATTACCTGCATACTAGATGGACGTCTGTTATCTGGTTTGCTGAGAGCAGAGATACAAAAATGACGGACTGAGACTGAAGCAAACTAATTGTATCTAACAAGATAAGCTTCACTAAACAATGTGTACATGTGCTCTGAGGACGGAAAAACATGGCTTTATCTGTAATTTTGTTAGAGATAAGAATCTCCTGCACCGTCAGAGTAATGGCGCCCTAGAAGATGAATTTGTTTATCACTGCAATAGAACCACCCACAGCCTGAGGAGACAGAGTATGTGCAAAACTACTTAAATTCAGTGAAATAGCATAGTAATAAAACACATTTAAAGGGGTTGTCTCATGGCAAGGATTGCTTTTTATGTTAAAGATCTTGCAAAAACAAGTCACTTTGCAATACATGTCCATTAACAATATCCTACCTATTCCTATATATCCCCTTTGGTACGGGCTGCATCAGCTCCTCAGGTCACTATAGCTGCAGACCTGTTCAATCTCTCCTGATAGGCTGCCAGCACTGGTTGCTATAGCTACAGACCTGTTTAATCTCTCCTGATAGGCTGCCAGTGCTGGTTGCTATAGCTACAGACCTGTCCCATCTCTCCTGATAGGCTGCCAGCACTGTGGTCGCTATAGCTACAGACCTGTTCGATCTCTCCTGATAGGCTTCCAGCACTGGTTACTATAGCTACAGACCTGTGTGATCTCTCCTGATAGGCTGCCAGCACTGGTTGCTATAGCTACAGACCTGTTCGATCTCTCCTGATAGGCTGCCAGCACTGGTTGCTATAGCTACAGACCTGTTCGATCTCTCCTGATAGGCTGCCAGCACTGGTTGCTATAGCTACATACCTGTTCAATCTCTCCTGATAGGCTGCCAGTACTGGTTGCTATAGCTACATACCTGTTCGATCTCTCCTGATAGGCTGCCAGCATTGGTCGCTATAGCTACAGACCTGTTCCATCTCTCCTGATAGGCTGCCAGCACTGGTTACTATAGCTACAGACCCGTTCAATCTCTCCTGATAGGCTGCCAGCACTGGTTGCCATAGCTACATACCTGTTTAATCTCTCCTGATAGGCTGCCAGCACTGGTTGCTATAGCTACAGACTTGTTCGATCTCTCCTGATAGGCTGCCAGCACTGGTTGCTATAGCTACAGACCTGTTCAATCTCTCCTGATAGGCTGCCAGCATTGGTTGCTATAGCTACAGACCTGGCTTCTACTGCAGCCTAGTGGAAGCCAGTAAACACGCCCCTGTATTCAAAGTGAAACCAAGAAAACAGGACTGAGATGAGAGGAATCAATGTAGTGAGAAAACCCCTTTAAGGCTCTTTAATGGTTCACGCTATTTCCTATAGGTGACATTAGAGTCTTAGCTTTCTTGAAATATTAGTGGAGCATTCATAGCTTGTATGTCTCCATATACCTTTATGTTGTCTTTCCCCAAGGAGAATCCTTACCCCTTTAGACTTTAAGCTTTTACATATGTAAAAACACAAATTTCCCCAAATAACAGATCCCTTACTAGCAATATACGATCCCACGTGTTCGTTTTAGTCCACAGACACTCGTTTTTTTATGGAGTTACCACGAGTTGTACTTTAGAGCTCAGGGACAGTTTGAAAACTACTTATGCATAAAAAGCGCTTGTGTGCGTTTGGAAAATTGGACACAGTTCATTGACGGCCATGAATGGAGCTCTTCATTAGCTTCTGCTTACTACTAAGTTTGCTGCATGAAAAAAGTAAACACAGCTAAGGTTCACCGAGAGAGCGAGGGCTTCGAGAACGAGCACTCCTGGCCCTTCTGGGCTCTACGTCTTGACTCAATTGGTTGTGATCCGTAGCAAATAATGAAAGCATCAGATATTCAATCGAGAGTTTAACTTTTTCAGTTGTAAATCTTTTTTTTCTTATATTTTTTTATTATTCTATTAATTTATTTGCCTTTTTTTATTTATTTTCTGCATTTATATACATTTTACATGTATTGTTCAGTTGCTTATAAAATATTCAGAGCGTGTAAATTTATATTGGTTGTTTTATACATGCTACAATATTGAATATTTAATGAAAAAATAATAAAATAATTAATGCAACATTTCATTTTATTTTTCAATATTTAAAAAGAAACTGTTTAACAATCGTTTTCCTTAAAGGGAACCTGTCAGCAAAAAAACAGTGACAGGCCCCTCATGGCAAAAAGCTACAAATTATTATGTTTCTGAGAATTTTTTTTTTTAAAAAAAGAGCTTTGAATGGGAGGATTGTCCTGTACTGAGTAGCCCTCTCTGGCTTATACCCATCCAAATCTGTTTGATTGACAGGTTTGGAAGAGATCTGTCAATCAAGCTGATCAAGGAGAAGCTGGAAGAAATGCGGCCAAGAAAAAAAATGTCCAAAAGACATTATAAACTTCTACACAGTGTCGGACTGGTTTACCTAGGGCCCAGCAGTGGAATTTAATTCTGGGGTCCACCAGTGGAGATAATTCTTGGTACTCACCAATGGAGATTTTCTACAAGACCACCAGTGGAGTTGATTCCTGAGGCCCACCAGTGGAGTTGATTCTGGGGCCCACCAGTGGAGTTGATTCTTGGGGCCCACCAGCGGAGTTGATTCTTGGGACCCACTAGTGGAGTTGATTCTTGGGGCCCACTAGTAGAGATAATTCTTGGGGTCCACCAATGGAGTTGATTCTTAGGACCCACCAGTGGAGTTGATTCTTGGGGCCAACCTGTGGAGTTGATCCTGGGGGCCCACCAGTGGTGTTTATTCTTGGGGCCACCAGTGGAGTTGATTCTTGGGGCCCACCAGTGGAGCTGATTCTTGGGGCCCACCAGTGGAGTTGATTCTTGGGGCCACTAGTGGAGTTGATTCTTGGGGCCCACCAGTGGAGTTGATTCTTGGGGCCAACCAGTGGAGTTAATTCTTGGGACTACCAGTGGAGTTGATTCTTGGGGCCACCAGTGGAGCTGATTCGTGGGGCCAACAGTGGAGCTGTTTCTTGGAGCCACCAGTGGAGTTCATTCTGGGGCCTACCAGTGGAGTTCATTCTGGGGCCCACCAGTGGAGTTCAATCTGGGGCCCACCAGTGGAGTTGATTCTGGGGCCTACCCTACAGCTGCTGTATTTGCCTCTTATACTCTGTCTCCTTCTCTCCGCCTTTCTGACTCTCCCAAGGATGTATATGCAGTTTAAAAGAAACTTCAGGTCTGCCATGCTCAGGGGCCTATAAAGGGATTCTCTTACTTCCCCGTGGGCCAGGCTGAGCCTGCTTCTCAATATATTTGTCACTTGTTACCATTGTTTTGCTCCCATCATCATATGTTCCTATAACAATGACTTGTTGACCACAAATGGGTCCACTGACATGATGTATTGCCCCTATGGGGGGCATCAAGTAAATGTGCAACCCCAATTGCAGTGGAAATGTCTAGTGTAAAGAAAATAAATAAAAAATAAAGTCTACCAAATTATTAAAAAATATACAGTAAATAACCCACCGCAAAAAAGAGAACTCCCTACCAATCATGGTCGTAAAACTAGCCATGACCCAATAACACCAAAATTGTTAAATGATAACAAAGACAAGTTAAAAGTCTGTTTTAGTATAATTTAAGTGATTAGCAAAGAAACTATCTAGAACATAAGAAAAACAAATTTTTATTTTATTTTAATATAAGCCTAAAAAATCTGACAATGAAGTGATAATGAAGCCATGAAATATTATGTTGATATCTGACAAATAAAGAGCTTTAGCGGCAATTTCATAGTTTCATAGTTTGTAAGGCCGAAAAAAGACGAGACGTCCATCCAGTTCAGCCTGTTGTGCTAAGGTGTTGATCCAGAGGAAGGCAAAAAACCCCATGAAGTTAGAAGCCAATGTCCTCATTTTTAGGGAAAAATTCCTTCCCACTCCAATCTGGCAAATCGGAAAAATCCCTGGATCAATGACCCCTCTCCAGAATCCTGGTCACTATAACTTGTTATATTATTACACTCCAGAAATGCATCCAAGCCCTTCTTGAACTCTGTTAGTGAATTCACCATGACAATTTCCTTTGGCAGAGAGTTCCACAGTATCACTGCTCTTACAGTAAAGAATCCCTTTCTATGTTTAGGTAGAAACTTTCGTTCCTCAAGACGTAGAGGACGCCCCCTTGTTCTAGATACAGCCCTGGGTATAAATAAATCTTGGGAGAGATCTCTATATTGACCTTTGATGTATTTAAACATATTTATTATGTCCCCCCATAGCCGTCTTTTCTCTAAACTAAATAACCCCAATCTTGCTAATCTTTCTGGGTATTGTAGTCCACCCAGTCCTTTTATTATTTTTGTTGCCCGCCTTTGTACCTGTTCAAGCTCTCCAATGTTCCTGTGCACGGGTGCCCAAAACTGTACACAATATTCCATGTGTGGTCTAACCAAGTGACTTGTATAATGGGAGAATAATGTTCCCATCATGTGCCTCTATACCACCTTTTTAATGCACCCCATGATCCTATTTGCCTTGGCATTTGCTGTCTGAACACTGGCTGCTACAATTAAGTTTACTGTCCACCAGGATTCCAAGTCCTTCTCCATGTCACTTTTACCGAGCCTTTTTCCATTTAACATGTAGTCATGTAATGGATTTTTTCCTCCCCATGTGCATAACCTTGCATTTATCGGTATTAAACCTCATCTGCCATTTCCCTGCCCAGGCCTCCAACTTATCCAGATCCCTTTGTAATAACACATTATCCTCTCTTGTGTTGATTACTTTACAGAGCTTAGTATCGTCTGCAAAGATCGATATTCTACTGTGTATTCCCTGTGTAAGATCATTAATGAAAATTTTGAAGAGGATAGGGCCCAATACTGATCCTTGTGGTACCCCACTAGTAACAGCAATCCAGTCTGATTATGTACCGTTAATCACTACCCTTTGTTTTCTATCGGTGAGCCAGTTGCTTACCCACTCGCACACATTTCCCCCAGTGCAAGCATTCTCATTTTATTTACCAACCTTTTATGTGGCACCGTATCAAATGCTTTAGAAAAATCTAGATATATGACATCCAGTGTCTCACCCCGATCCAGTCTAGCACTGACTTCCTCATAGAAGCTGATGAGATTAGTTTGACAGGATGATTGTTTTCTGCAATCAGAAAACAGCAGAATTGTGCCTCGGTGCCTAATGCTCCTGCGTGTAAGAGTCCGGCAACAATTTCATTCTATACAGCTAGCTGCTCCTCAGTGACACTGCAGCTGCTTCTACAATCAGAAAACAGCAGAATTGTGCCTCGATGCCTATTGCTACTGCGTGTAAGGGGCCGGCAACAATTTCACTCTATATAGCTAGCTGCTCCTCAGCGACACTGCAACTGCTTCTACAATCAGAAAACAGCATAATTGTGCCTCGTTGCCTAATGCTTCTGCGTGTAAGGGTCCGGCAACAATTTCACTCTATACAGCTAGCTGCTCCTCAGTGACACTGCAACTGCTTCTACAATCAGAAAACAGCAGAATTGTCCCTTGGTGTCTTGTGTAAACATAGAAGGCAGACGGTTCTGTGCTGCTCTGGATGAGTTCATAGAAGATCAAATTCAACTGTAACAAACCTCCAGCTGTGAGAGGATAAGAGATCAGTGCTCTGAGTTCATAGAAGACTGTCTAGACTGAATGCAGGCCTGTGGTATGTAAACAGCTCTTACAAAATAAGATTGCATAGGGAGAGGAATGACACAGTGACATGTGGACTCAGACAGAGAGGGTGGTGGAGAACACAGTGACTCAGGAGCGAGCATGAACAGTGAAGGGGGAGGATGATGTCATCCCCCTTCAGTTAAGAAACACCCAGCTGGGAGGGGAAGAAACGCCCCTGGATTTCCGAACTGATGCAGCGATACATCCCCTTTAAGCGCAACACATATTAGCCCACCCCAAAACTTGAATTTGGCTACCAACCGCCACTGGGGAAAAGCCCGCCCTAATGTTAAAAGGCCTAAACTTTTACGGGGGGGCCCAACAAAATTTTCTATCCCCTTTACGGCCCAAACAATTCCACACTTTTTTTCTTTTTTGTGTATCCCACATTTTGCTTTGGGATGGGGTCTCTATGGTAAAACATTCAAACCCAAGACTTGACTTTGCCCCAATTAATAGAGTTAACACCCTAAAATGAGCATAAATTTTTCTACCCCTAAAGCGAAGACGTAAAAGTATATCTGGACTTAATTTAAAAATTTAATGAAGACTGCCCATTTGTTAACGCCTTTTGTGAACTGCGTTCAATTAAAAAGGGCAAAAAATAGAAACAAAATTGAAATTTTTTTATTGCATGGTTTTCCTAACCCAAGTAAAGTTCCTTTAAAAAAATGTTCCTGAAATAGTTTTAATTTTTAATGTTTAACTATTATTGAGACCTTCTTTTTATGAGAAATTGCTGCCCTTTTACGACTTTTGGGAAAAGGTTTTTCCCTGGTTTGGCTCTGCGTTGTTTTTTTAAAGGTTTTATGGGAATATACGAAAAGGTGGAAAATGCAATTGTACATGGACATTGAGAACATGATTTTATCAAGGACGAGTGTCTATGTTTAGAGTTGTTATAGGGTCTATGGAGATATAAACCAAAAAACAAAATTTACCTTTTCAACCATTTTGGCTAAAAGGTTTTTGGGGACTGGGTTTAGGTTGTTGGGTTTTGGGGTTTGGGGGGGTGTTGGTAAGTTGAAAATTTTTTTTAGGTGAGGGTTAGTAGGGTTTTTGGTGGGGTTGGTTTTGGGGGTTTGTGGGTTTAGGTGAGGTTAGGGTTTTGAGTGAGGGTTAGGTTTTGTTTGGGGGGGGTTGAGTGGAGTTAGGGTTAGGTGGGGTTTTGGGGTTTTGGAAAGGGGAGGTTAGGGGTGAGGGTTGGGTTGGGAGGTTAGGGGTTTGTTGGGGTTGGGTTTAGGGTAAATAGGGTTGGGTGAGGGTTGGTGGAGTTAGATTGGGGTTTGGGTTAGAGTGAAGTTTGGGGTTTTTGTGGAGTTAGCTTAGGGGTTTGGGTGAGGGTAGGTGGGGGTTGGCTTAGGGTGAGGGTTAGGGTGATAGTTAGGGTTAGAGTGAGAGTTAGGTTTAGGATGAGGGCTTGGGTTAGAGTTAGACTTAGGGTTAGGATGAGGGTTAGGGTTAGAGTGAGAGTTAGGTTTAGGATGAGGGTTTGGGTTAGAGTGAGAGTTAGGGTTAGGGTGAGGGTTAGGGTTAGAGTGAGAGTTAGGGTTATGGTTAGGGGATTAGGGTTAGGGTTAGAATGAGGGTTAGGGTGAGGGTTAGAGGAGATTAGGGTTTGGGGTTTGGTTTTGGGGGTAAAAATTAGGGGTTAGGCTAGGGTGGGGTAGGGGGTCATATTATGCAAGCATTTTCTCATGAGGCAAAGGGGCCTTTTTGCTCCTCACGGTACGAAAACTGTTAAAATTTGCATCAACTTTTTTTGCCCGGGAGCTCTGTATAAGTTACATAAGGAATTTATATAAGGAAGCAAATCTAAATGTTCTTTTCTTAAATCGTTCTCGTTAACCAGGTTTGTGGGGGTTGGTTTGTTAAAAAAACTACATTCGACGTAAAAGCAGTGTGAACATAGCCTAAGGATGCATTCACACATGCATACAGTACCATATGTCACCCATAGGTTCCAATAATTTACTGCATGATATGTGCTTTTTTTCAGGATGCCTCTGGATAAAAAAACAAATCATAGATAACTGACATATAGTAACCTGACCATGGCCAAAAGGAAAGTTTTTTGACATCTGTTGGGTGAATGAGAGTCTATGAATACATTCGATTATATAGACTATCATGGTCAGACTGACCCACTAGAATAACAGAGGATCCTCCAGTAGGCTCAAGCTCTGCTATAACAATGTACCTCTAGTTTATCAGGGCCTCAAAGGTCGAGCAGAAGACAACCTCATTTGGAGCTGACTCCAAATATCCTATTAAACCCTGCACATGCAATGATTATTTGACATATACACAACCTGTACACATAGAGGGTGAGCCTTCCTCCAAATAATTTCTTCCTGTGGGTCCAAGGAACTTTAGTCCGTCAATACACACTAGGAAATTTCCAGCACATACACCAGGGGCCACATATATGAAAACTATCTAGGTCTAAAACTTACTTTGTTGCCCATTAGCCCCAGCCACAGATAGATTATAGTAAGTACATGTCACAGGATAATACATAGCAGTACAGTAATGTACTGGAATGTATTGTTATGTATCATAGTATTGATCAAGTGATCCCATAGTCCAACTCCACAGTGGGACAAAAAAACTATAAAAAAGTAAAAAATATGTTTGAACATATGAAAAATAAAAGAAAAAATAGAACACTTGGCCACCTCCCCAAAAAACCCCCACCAAAAACAAACACTTTGGGCCACATGTATGAAAATTGTCTATGACTAAAATTCACTTTGTTGCCCATAGCAACCAATCAGAGCACAGTTTTCATATATGTGGCCCTTTACCTTGTAAAAAATAAAAATAGGTTTTGCTGCTTCTGTAACAATCCAATTTCTAATAGTCAGGGACTGTCAGGGACACACGCAGAGACACAGACAAGTGAGACCCTGACACTTTTCCCAACCTCTGTCCCTGCCTTTTGGGGAACCCGACTCCTTACTAGGTCGGCCCCAACCTGAAGACTGATGACTGCTCTGCATAAGTGGAACACAGACGAAGACAAACCGACACGGAACAAACAAGAGAAGTCAGGCAGGCCAGGTCAGTAACAAACGGGCAGCGCAGTACCAAAACGTGAGACAAAAGAATAACCAGGAACCAGGCAAGAGTCAAAGAGCACAGAGAGTCATATAAGAGTACAGGCGAACTATAGGGAAAGAGAACCGTATAGCAGGCAAAGAGGACAGGAAGGTGAGGAAGGAGAGCAGAAGTGATAGGAAGAAGGAACTGTCAATCACCAAGAGAAGAAGTTAACCCCAATAGTGCTGGATGGTTTCTGGCCACGGGCATTGGCCAGAAATCAATTAGGCATTCAGAGTTTGCAAGCAGCGTTCACACTAGAAGAAATGTAGAGCCCGAAGCCACAGTTATGGTTGCAGCGGCCGTGGCCAGAGACCAGAGCCGGATGCAGAGGGCCTATCTGGCACGAATGTGACAATAATCTTATCATGTTATTTAATCTTTATGAAAAATGGCACCAAAAAAAATAAAAATCTATGCCATAATTGCATATTTTCGTTTATCCAGTCTAAGGTGGGTCCCAATCCCCCGACAATGTAACTCCCGACCCCCCCTGAGGTTTTCCCCTTTTCCTCCTTACAGGGGGAAAATTTTAAATCCTGGGGAAACACTATGGAGGCGAGCCTCCCTTTTGGGTTTTGGGGTTTGGGGAAAACGGGAAAGTAATGAAGAGGGGGCCCCCCTTGGAACTCATTTGCGGGAACAGGGAGGAAAAAAATTCCCTTTTTTTTTCTTTTTTTTCCGCCACTGTGGCACATCCGGGAAAAAATTTTTTGAAGCAAAAAAATTCCTTAAAGTGGTTCAGGGCAAATACATTTTTGGGGGGTAAGTTGAGTCAAAATTCTGCTGCATTTTTCTTAGCAAGGCTTCATTCACAGCTTCATCACGGGTTACCCGGTCAGTAAAAAATAAAGCATGGGTTATCCCAAAAAACGGAGGGCAGGAACTCCCCTTTCCCCATTTCATCTTCCCCCTTTTTATCCTAAACGGAAATCAAAAATTTCCCTATAATCGTCAAAGGCCATTTTATTTGGGAAAAATTATAGGGGAACCAAATTGAGTTTCAGGGGTACGGCCGGTAAAGCGATGTTACGGGCAGTTTCCCTTGCAAACACTCCAAACAAACAGGCAACAAGACAGAGAGAGACTCCAGCTGACAAATGATAAATGCCAGCTGGAATCTCTGTCTGTCTTGTTGTCTGTTTGTTTAGAGTGTTTGAAAGGGTTAAACGCTCATTTATCATCATGCCCTGGCTTTTACACCAGGGGCTTTTAGGTCTCTATAAGGTCCAGCTAAAAAATGGCACTCTAAAACAGATTAAAGAATTGAGATCCTGTCTGGGTTGCTGTTTTGGGAATTGTTCGGGCCTGTCTTTTGTCATTTCCCAGTAGTGTCAGATGAAGAAATCTTGTTTTTTTTTATTTGCCCAAAAACTTTGGACTGAAATTTTTTGGAGAAAAAAGATTTGGTGAGCAACAAGTTGAAAATTGGCGTGCTGAGGCATTTTTGACGCTTTTAAATAAAGTGTAAAGTGTGCCTGAAAAGATAAAAGTTTCAAAAATCGGCGTCTGATCTCCCTTTTCCCATGGTAAACTAATATCCCAAAAAAAAAGGTGAAATTGGGGCAATCGATCCCATAGCGTATCATTGCTAGGGTATTTTAACACCCCCTCGATAGGTGCATAACGTTATGGAGGCGCACAGCGATCATTGCAAAAAAAATTTAAGCACCTTTTTTTGGCGCATTACAGTGTTTTTGCCCCCCCAATGTATAAAGGGGCCCGTTTTGGTATATTTTCCCGTCCCTTTTATAACAAGAATATGGCGTCAAAAATTTTTTTTGCTGCAAAATACACCAAAACAAAAGGGGCATTTTATATTGGGAAAATGGACCCTTTAAATGTCTGTCCCCTTTTTTTTGTTTGGGGCCTGCCCCGAGACCACTGGAATTTTAAAGCCACTACCTAAAACCAAAGGGGGGCCCGGCTACAAAACCAAAAAGGGGCCCTGACTACCTAACCAAAAAGGGGCCCCTGACTACCTAACCAAAAAGGGGCCCTGGGCTATCTTTAAAACCCAAAGGGGGCCCTGTCCTAAAACCCAAAAGGGGGGGCCCCGACACCTAACCCCTAAAAAGGGGGCACTGACACCCAAACCCTAAAGGGGGCCCTGGCTATCTAAAAAAAAAAGGGGGCCCCGACTACCTAAACCCTAAAGGGGGCCCTGGCAAATAAACCTAAAAAGGGGCCCTGGTACCCAAACCAAAAAAGGGGGGCCCCGGCTACCCTAAAACTAAAGGTTCCCCGGCCACCTAAACCTAAAAGGGCCCCTGATACCTACAAAAAATTTAAATGGCCCTGGCTACCTAAACGTGGCCCCCGGGTACCTAACCCTAAAAGGGGGCCCTGGCTACCTAAAAATAAAGGGGGGCCCCGACAACCTACCCAAAATAAAGGGGGCCCCGGGTACCCAAAAACCCAAAGGGGGGCCCCCACTACCTAACCCTAAAGGGGGCCCCCGGGCTACCTGAAAAAAAAAGGGGCCCCGACTACCCGAAAAAAAAAAGGAAGGGCCCCAAAAACCTACGAATAAAGGGGACCTAATCCGCAAAATAAAAGGGGCCCCAAACCTAAAAACTAAAGGTGGCCCTAACAAACCCAAAAAAATAAAGGGGGGCCCCAACTACCTAAAAAACTAAAGGTGGCCCCCAACTACCTAAAAAACTTTTGGGGGGCCGTAACTACCTGCGAACTAGTAAAAAAGGGCCCCAAATACCAACAAAACAAAAAAAGGGGGGCCCCCAAAAAAACTACCCCAAAATAAAGGGGGCCCCAATACTAAAAAAACTGCAAAAGGGGGGGGTCCTTTAAATATCTACAAACGGGAAAGGGGGGGCCCAAAATACCCTTGGGCCCCAAAATAGCTAAAGGGGGGCCCCAACCACCTGCAAACTAGGGTAAAGGGGGGCCTTTACTTCCCGCCCCCGTAGCTACAGGGGGCCCCAAAAACCAAAATGTATACTACCTAAAGGGGCCCCAACTGCCCGCATGCTACCTAAGGAATCCCTAACTGGGCCCGTACTACCTAAAGGATGGTTTTAGGTTATATCGGCGTTAGTATAGTGGGAAGGGACAATTTTTCCCTGTTTTTTTAAAAAGGGGGGAACACCTGACCCGTGGGTAGGTTACAAATTTTACCTTTTTTGCTGGTGTTTTATTTAGAAAGGGGGTGAGGGGCGGGGACCAAGGGGAAAAGTGGAAGGGGGGGGAAAAAGGGAAAAAGTGGGGGGGTTATTTATGTGGGGGGAGGGGGATATTTATGTGGGTGGAAAGGGGGTTTGTATGTGGTGGAGGGAGATATTGTATTGGGTTGGGGGGGAAAATTTTATTGGGTGGAGGGGGGTTTGTATTTTTGGGTGGGAGGGGGTTTTTGTAAAAAGGGGGGAGGGGGGTATTGTATGTGGGTGGGGGGGATATTGGTGTGGGTGGGGGAAGGAAAAAAATGTTTAGTGCAGGGGGAAATTTATGTGGGGGGAGGGGGATTTTGTATGTGGGTGGGGAGGGGGATATTGTATGTGGGTGGAGGGGGGTATTGTATGTTTGGGGGGAGGGGGGTATTGTATGTGGGTGGGGGGGGATATTTATGTGGGTGGGGGGGGATATTGTATGTGGATGGGGGGGGATATTGTATGTGGGTGGGGGGGGATATTGTATGTGGGGTGAGAGGGGTTTTTGTTTTTGGGTGGTGGGGGGGTATTTTATGTGGGTGGAGGGGGGATATTGTAAAGTTGGGGAGAAGGGGGTATTGTATGGGGGGTGGAAAGGGGGGAAATTTTAATGGGTTGGGGGGGGAATTGTATGTGGGTGGAGGGGGATAGTGTATGCGGGGGGGAGGGGGATATTGTATGTTTGGGGGGAGGGGATTTGGGATGGGGTGGGGGGGGGGATATTGTTTTGGGGGGGTGGAGGGGGGATATTGTATGTGGGGGGAGGGGGATAAATTTTATGTTTGGGGGGGCGGGTAAATTGTATGTGGGTGGAGGGGGGTATTGTATGTAGGTAAGGGGGGTATTGTATGTGGGTGGAAGGGGGTTTTTTTAAAGTAATGGGGGGAGATATTGTATGTGGGGGGGGGGGGGATATTGTTTGTGGGTGGCGGGGGATATTGTATGTGGGGGGAGGGGGGTATTGTATGTGGTTGGAGGGGGGTTTTTGGTATGTGGGTGGGGGGGATATTGTATGTGGGGGGAGGGGGGTATTGTATGTGGGGGGAGGGAGATATTTATGGTTTGGGGGAGGGGGATATTGTATGTGGGTGGAGGGGATATTTTTAGGTGGGGGGGGGGGTATTTTATTGGGGGGGTGGGGGGTAGTGTATGTGGGTGGGGGGGGATATTGGTTGTGGGTGGGGGGGGAAAATAGTTTGGGCTACTTAGGGGCCCCGTGTCTATGAAAGTGTGAGACAGACATAAGGTGGGGATAGATATGCGAGATAGGGAAAAATTTTGTGACTCCCTTGGTATTATTACAAAAATACAGTTCTGTTTTGGGACACTGTATTATGTGGTAAAATTTGGGCCCCGTTTTTGTCCAAAAAGGCCCATAAAATTTTCATGTACATAGGGGGGGCCCCAAGATCAAATCCCCTGTGGGCCCCAGGGCCCCCCCCCTGACATGAGCAGTTCAAACCCCAACCCAAAAACTGGCAGCCCCAAAAACAGCTTTTAAAAAATCTAACTGGGGGGGTTTCCTCACCCATTCAATTCGGGTACTCACAAAAAACCTGAAAAATTTAAAACAGAAAAATCCTGAGGACCCAGTAAGCAGGAAAAAGGGCAAAACAGCAGGGGAATTTCCCCCATTCAGAAAATTTTTGAAGCCATAGGGAAAAAGTCTCTTTTTAGGTCCATATTTTTAGGGGAAAGGGTGGTTTTGGTTTATCATCATTACCCGAGGTTCTAGTTTTTTAGGGGGGAGGGCATGGGGCCCAAACTTTTTTAAAGGGGTAGTGTTTGGGACAGTTTGCTTTTGTTTGTTTTTAAAGTACCAGACCCCGACTGTGTCCCACATAATAGGATATAGTTTTTGAAATAGAAACCCCGGGCCCCTAGAGGGGGCTTTAAAGGGTGATATCTATGAATTCGCATGTGCCATTCTTTTAACTTGGCGCAGACACAAACCCGTTTTTAAATAGATATAGGAAAGGGGTTTTTAAAAAATACGACCCGTAAAGAATGAAAATGCAATGGGGCCATAGTATGCCCAAAAAAAAAATTTTTTAAAGGGAAAAGCACTGTTTTTCCACAAAAGAGCAATCAAAAGAAAAAATGATGCAACGGACCATCCCTCTGGTGGTCGTCTTCACTCACCATAAATTTTCCCAAAGAAACAGAAGCCTGGACGTCGCATTTTCCAAGTACATCTTTAATTAATGTGAGCAACATACAAAAAGTGCAATGTTTCAGCCCAAATAGTGTGGCCTTTGCTGCTGCATATTAAGACTAAGACCTAGACTAAGTTTTCACTTACGACCCCTACGGCTCTGCCATGTTAAAAATTTTAAGATAAGAAAGACTAAGTTTGCCCTTAAGACCCCTATGGCTCCGCCATGTTATACATATTAAGACTAAGACATAGACTAAGTTTGCCCTTAAGACCCCTATGGCTCCGCCATGCAGGGCCGGACTGGGAATAAAAATCAGCCCTGGCACAAAGCCCCCAGCAGCCCACATACAACATCCGCTTAAAAAATTCCCCTTGTTCTCGCACCTCGCCACTTTCTAAAATAAACTACACTATAAACTGCTTTCCACGGAGTGTTTTGGTGTTTTTTATGTGTTTTTGGTGCTTTTTTATGAAAAAAAGGCGAGGATTAATGCTAAACATTTCGCACAAAAAAACACATAAAAAAATGCACCAAAACCGCTCTGTGGAGAGCCCCTACATACAAGCAAGAAAGAAACAGTGGTGCAAGAAACCCCCTCATCACAGAGTCGGGGTGTGCCTTGTTTTACAATCAGGACAACCCCACATGACCTACTAACACCACATAACCTAAAACCCAACACACCCCCAGTATCGTCCCATACTGAATACAGCACTGATTCAACATAGAAGTAAACTTCCCCTGACGCAAGACTCACAGGAGACGCATTCAGATGGGATTTGTCTTCTTCTCCTTTTCTTCTTCTGGCCCAAACCCATGATGTCTTCCCTATGAGTCGTTCCCTTCCATTTTTTTTCCCCCTTTTGGTACGCTGCTCCCCTCTTCTAGTGGTCACTCTCCCCTGAAAATTTTACACAAATACATCTTAGACTCCTCTCTTTTTCCAGCACTTTCCTATAAATTCCCCAAACAGCGTATGTTAGACCCTAAAAATTAAAATTAAAAATTCAGATAAGTGGGTGTAAAAAGGTAGACCCCATTAGGGAGGAAAAAAGGGCCTTCCCCCCTTTAATTTTTTGTAGACAGGGCCCACCCCATAATAGCCAGGTAGCAAGGGATGTCCCATTAACAGCCATTTGCTTTTGGGGGTGTCCCCAGTAATCAGCCAGGGACGGCCCGGGGGAGTAATTAGCAGGCAGGGCCCGTAAGTAGGCAGGGGGGGCAGTCTATGCGGCAGGGCCCGGGGGTATTTCCCCAGGCAGGGCCAGGGGGTATTTAGCCAGGCAGGGCCAGGGGGGATTTAGCCAGGCAGGGCCAGGGGGTATTTAGCCAGGCGGGCCCGGGGGTTTAAAAAAAAAAAAATTTGCCAGGCAGGGCCAGGGGGGTATATAGCCGGCAGGGGCCCGGGGGTATATACCCGGGCCAGGGGGTTAAAAGCCAGGGAGGCCAGGGGGGAAAAGCCCGGAAAGGGCCCGGGGGTATATACCCGGCAGGGCCAGGGGGGATTTAAACCGGCAGGGGCCCGGGGGTATATACCCGGGAGGGGCCCGGGGGGGAATTTCCAGGCAGGGGCCCGGGGGTTATAGGCAGGCGGGGGCCAGGGGGGGATATAGGGAGGGAGGCCAGGGTTAAGGCAGGCAGGGGCCGGGGGGTTTTTACCAGCAGGGCAAGGTAAATTTTGCCAGGCAGGGCAAAAGGGGTATATGCCAGGCAGGGGAGGGGGGATATAGCCAGGAAGGGCCCCGGGGGAATAGCCGGAAGGGCCAGGGGTTAATAAGTGCCAGGGGCCAGGGGTATAGCCCGGCAGGGCCAGGGTTTTTTTTTGCCAGGAGGGCCGGGTTTTTTTTTGCCAGGGAGGGCCGGGTTTTTTAGCCAGGCCCGGGGGTTATAGCCGGCAGGGCCAGGGGGGATATAGCCGGAAGGGGCCCGGGGTATAAGGGAGGCAAGAAAAGGGGGTATATACCAGGAAGGGCCCGGGGGTTTTTAGCTAGGCAGGGGGCCCGGGGATATAGCTAGGGGGCCAGGGGGTTAGCCAGGCAGGGGCCAGGGGGATATAGCCAGGCAGGGCCCGGGGATAACCACAGGGGCCCGGGGGATATACCAGGCAGGGCCAGGGTAATAGCTAGGGAGGGGGCCCGGGGGGTATAGTAGCCGGGCCAGGGGGATAAAGCCAGGCAGGATATATAACTAGGCAGGGGCCCCGGGGGATTAGCAGCCAGGGGCCCGGGGGATATAGCCAGGCAGGGCCAGGGGATATAGTAGGCAGGGCCCCGGGGGATATAGCTGCCAGGGGAAGGGGGGGTATAGCCGGGGTGAGTATATAACAGGCAGGGGGCCCGGGGGATTAGCCAGGGTAGAAAATAACTAGCAGGGGCCAGGGGGATATACTAGCCAGGGGGGATAAGCCAGGCATGAGTATTAACTAGGCAGGGGCCCGGGGGATATAGCTAGCCAGGGCCAGGGGGAAAATAGCCCGGCAGGGGCCCGGGGTAAAAACTAGCCAGGGGCCCGGGGATTGCCAGGCAGGGCCAGGAGTAATAGCAGGAGGGGCCAGGGGTTTAGCAGCCCGGGCCAGGGGGATATGCCAGGGAGGTCAAGGGGGGGTATAGCCAGGCAGGGCCAGGGGGAAAACTAGCCAGGGGGAGGGGGATATACTACCAGGGGCCCGGGGGATAAGCTACCAGGGCCAGGGGGAATAGCCAGGGAGGAGTATAAGCAGGCAGGGGCCAGGGGGGTATAGTACCAGGACCGGGGGATTTAAAACCAGGAGGGGCCCGGGGGATAAGCTAGCCAGGGCCAGGGGATATAGCCAGGGAGGGGGCCCGGGGGGTTACCAGCAGGGCCCGGGGTAAAAATAGCTAGGCAGGGGGCCCGGGGGAAATGCAGGGCGAAAAAAACCAGGCAGGGGTATATAACTAGGCCGGGCCCAGGGGGATATACTTGCCAGGGCCAGGGGATATAGTAGCCAGGGCGAATAGCCAGGCAGGGGTATATAACTAGGGAGGGGCCGGGGTAAGTAGCCAGGGCCCGGGGGATAAGCTACCCGGGGATATAGCCAGCAGGTATATAACTAGGCAGGGCCAGGGGGATATAGCTCCAGGGCCGGGGGATAAGCCAGAGGGCCCGGGGGGATATGCAGGCGGGGGCCAGGGGGTATAGCAAGGGAGGGCCAGGGGGGTATAGCTAGGCAGGGGCCAGGGGATAAGCTAGGCAGGGGGCCCGGGGGGTATAGCTAGGGAGGGGGGGGGGGAATACCCGGATAGTATATAAAAAGGAGGGCCAGGGGGATAAAGCTACCAGGCCAGGGGATATAGCCCGGCAGGAGTATATAAATGGGAGGGGGCCGGGGGATATAGCTAGGCGGGGGCCGGGGATATAGCTAGGCAGGGGCCAGGGGATATAGCTAGGCAGGGGCCAGGGGGAATAGCTAGGCAGGGGGGAGGGGGATATAGTACCAGGGGCCCGGGGGGTAAGCCAGGGAGGAGTATATAGCTAGGCAGGGGCCAGGGGATATAGCAGGCGGGGCCCCGGGGGATATAGAGGGAGGGGCCCGGGGAGATAGCTAGGCAGGGGCCCGGGGGGTATAGTAGGCAGGGGCCAGGGGATTAGCTAGGCAGGGGCCAGGGGGAATAGCTAGGCAGGGGCCCGGGGATATAGCTAGGCAGGGCCAGGGGGATATAGCTACAGGGGCCCGGGGGATATACCAGCCAGGGCCCGGGGGGGGGGGGGGGTATACCCAGGAGGATAATAGTAGGCCGGGGCCCGGGGGGGAATACCGCAGGGGAGTAAGTATTTTTAAAAAAAAATAAAGAACTTATTACCCATGTCTTTCCCTCCTCTTCTCCAAGCCGCCGGAGCGGCCGCTCACTCCCGGGTCGGGCCGCGGGTGCAGGCGCGCGATGACGTCATCACAAGCCGCCGACCCGCGGGCCCCCTGGGGGTAACAGCGGGATCAATAGATCCCAGATGCCACCCGGCTGGCTTTGGCACCCGCGGTGCAGGCGGCGGGCCGTGAGGTGATGGTGGGGGCCCGTGACCCCGGCCCTGCAGCGAGGGGGGCCATCGGCCCCCCTGCCACAGGGGGCCGGGCGCATATGCGACCATTGCGGCCCCCCGTGCGTGCGCCGGCACTCGGCGCCCGCCGGGGGGGGAAAACCGGGCCCCCCCTGCGGGGGGCTCCGACCGGGCCCCGCGGCCCGCCGGGAAGTGCCCGGTTTGCCCATGGGCAGTCCCCGGCCCGCCGCCCCTGTTATAATATTAAAAACTAAGACATAGACTAAGTTTTTCCCCTTTAAACCCCCACGGGTCCCCCATGCTTACATATCCCCCAAAAAACGCAAGGACCCCCCCAAAATGTGATGTGAACAGGGCTTCAGTCTCCCCCATTGTATCAGTTCTGCCTTCAATGTTCCTTTAATTTTTACGACCGTCCAGTAATTCAAAAGACACCAACGTGATGTCCAAAAAATGGACATAATTGAAAATCCAAATCAAATCTGCGCATTTCGAGCGCAGACATCTTCAAACTGAACAAACGGAGCTTGAATATGGTACCCAAATGGATTGGAGAGTAGGCTCGACCTCCGAAGAAACCAGTAATGAATTTAATATGGAAAGTTGCAGCGGGCTGCATGATTTTTATTACCCTGAATAAAGAGACGAGCGTGTTCCTTTCAGGCATCCACTCTCCATGCATCGCGCAGGGCTGATCTATGGAGCTGTCTCGAAACAGTTGTTGCTGATGAACTAATTCTACTTTTAAATTGGTCTTGTGGCTTTTGGCAAGCATCTGTTTTGATAATTGAAGAGTCCAGCTTAAGCACCGGTGGAAAACTGTTCCTAACAAGCTCTCCGTGGTTACTAACTGCGTTCTAATTGAAGTGCTTGAACAAAATGTTACAAACCTGATTTGTACTTTGCTCCACAGCGAGATGCTATATGAGCCGAATAAACAGGTGAATACTAAATACTATTTTAATGTCACGATGAAACCAAGACGTTGTCGTCAAAGAAGCTGGTGGAAAAAGAATACCAGAAGGGTGATGAGCCAAATACAGGCAGTCCCCGGATTATGAACATGATAGGGACCGTAGGTTTGTTCTTAAGTTGAATTTGTATGTAAGATGGAACAGGTAGATTTATTAAATGTAACTCCAGCACAAAAAGGATAGTGCAGGGAAGGGTTTTTACATTTGTTTTGCTGTCTTTGCGCCTGTTAACAAGATTTTACCTTATTTTCACCTCATGTGCTGCTGTGGCCTGCTGGAACTTGTCGTTCCACAGCTACCATCTACTGTGGAACATGAAAGTACAAGTGCCAGCGTGCACCATAAGTCTCTGTTTGTAACTAGGGGACAGATGTGAGTCGAAACGGTGCAAGTCGGGGACTGCCTGTAATCTGCTATATGCTTGGAGAGAACGCGCCCCAACGGGAATACCAGACCCCGCCATCAACCAAAATCCAGACCTTGGTTTGGTCTTCAAAAAAAAGAAGTCAAGAAAATGATCAAAATGATATAAGATGCTAGTTTTTTGCATATCACCCCTTAATCACCAGGCTGAAAAAGGCCTTAACCACCAGATAAATATTTTAGTTTTTGCAGTTTTCAATTCTGCAGTTGTACAACGACGTGTTTTATGCCGGAAAAGCGGTATTTTTTATTTTTTGGGGGGAGGAGGCATAGTTTGAGTTTACATATAAATTACTGTCATTTATGCAAACATGAAAAAAGTGTTTTTCTGCATTTTTTTTAAATGATCTTTTATACCGTTCACACTTTATGCTAAAAATCCCTTGAGATTCATTCTACAGGTTGCTACAGTCACATGGATACCTAATTTACTAATTTATGTACGCGCAATGATTTTTTAATTGAATATTTATTATTATTTTATTTTACTTTCTACAATTTTTATGTCTTTTTTTTTTAAAACCAATTAAGGGATAACTATTGTACACTTTTTTTTATACTTTTTTTTTTACGCTAATTGTATTAGCATATTCCTGTATAATCCTGTATGCTAATATACTAAACTCTGTCTCAATACGACACAGGCAGTGGTCAGGTCAGCACAGAGTTTGCCCTGACAGCAGGCTTGCTATATAGACAGCCATTGGGCTACTCTACAGTTGCGCACTGGGAACTGCAAACCCCCTGTGTAGGCAAAGACGTCTTTTGGCACCGCTCCCGATCCGCCGCTCCCCCTGTTCAATTTTTGTCACCAGCTCAACAGAAGTTGTGAAAAATATTGGTCTTAGGGTTGTGGTTACAATTGAAAAAATTACAAGCCCAATTTGAAGCCTTCAAAAATATTCAAATATACAAAAAATATATTCCCCCAATGCCTTGCACGCTTGTATTTCGTGATGTTTAAATTTATCCCTGTTCAATTCGACACCGGTCTACCCAAACGTGAAAAAAAAATTGCAGTTCCGATGTCCTGAACCTGATTTTTTTTTCACTCTGACCCTAATCCTAAACTTAGCCTTAATTCTGATATTTCCATAAAACCAATAAAATCTTTAAGGGGTTTTCTCAATATGCTGTTTCACTGAGTCACAAGCAGCTTTTCATGCTCGGTGTTATCAGGCTGTGAGTGGTTCTATAGCAGTGATTAGCATATTTAGCTTGTCTGTAACTAGCTGAGACATTACAAAGACCTAAGTGCAGGAGATTTAATCTTCAGTAAACAAAACTACAAGTGTTCTGAGGAGTGAAAACAATTGCTTATCTGTATACAAAAGTTAATCTTGTTAGAGATAATAATTCAGAGTGAACTCCTTCCATGCTGACGTCACTCCCTACTCTCTGTAATCAGGAAGGGAAATTTGGATGGTAACCAGAGAAACCTTAGAGTAGATAAAATCTCTCTTATTCATGCCCGAGGTGAAACCGAAAGGCTAATGTATTGGAAAATGTCTTCAATTATCTGTCCCTATATGTTGAAAGCTAATCTTTATAGTGAGAAAACCTCATTAATGTCTTGTCTCTTATTGCTTAAGAAAGACTAAATATAGAAAAAAACAATATTACCACAATGTCTTGGACTCTCCTAATTTTAGGAGCGAGTATCACTCTGCTCTGCACTGATGAGGGGCAAAACCCCGAAACAGCGCTGTATGCAGATGGATGATACTGGCTTGGCTAATATCCCTTTTGCTTTCTGAAGAGATTTGGGTAAAAACGCAAATTGAGGTTTTTTTACTTTCCTAAGGGGCGCTTGAGTTTCCCTCAGTCCTTTCCCAAAATTTCCTTTGGTGATATGCAGATGCTTAGTAGGGGGAAAAAAAAGGGCTTTTTCAAAAACTTCCTACCAAACCCTATATGGTGCTCTCCCAAAGGAGAGATATTCCCTCTCCTAATTTTAAACAACCTGCAAAAATTGAGCAAAAAATACTATAACCTTAAGGTAAACATAAGAAAAACCGACAAAAACAACCTCAGGTAAAATAAAATAAACCTTTATTGAAAAACAAAAACGCACAAAAAGTAAATACAAAAACCCCAAAAAATTCCCACACCCAAACCCACTAAAAAAAAGGGCCCAAAAAACCTTTCAAAAAAAAACAGGTAAATAACCCCAAAAACAAAAACTAGGCTAAAAACAATATAAATAACTCAAAAAAAAAAACATAAAAAAATACTTGGGGCCAAAATCCCAAACCCGTTTAGGGAAAGAGGGGCCCCCAACGCGGGGGTTTCGTTAACGTTTCCCTCAAGGGGAAAAACAAAGATGGAAAAGAGGTGTGTATATAAAACCCCAATTTATATCCAATTTCACGGGTAAAAAATTTCCCAAGTTTTGACATGTACATGGCCAAACAAAAGCAATCACAGGGACAAAAATCCCAAAACATATACCCAGTACAAAGAGACCCAAACCCCTAAAAAAAACCTTTAAAGGGTGAAAAAACCAGATAATAAATGGTAAAAAACATTATGTACATAAATTTTGTGTAAAAACCCCAAATAAAAAACATAGTGAGCCCGCCGCTTTAAAACCGGAACCCAAAAGAAAACCCATTCATGAAACCCCAAATGGTCTCAGCAGGGGGAAAACCGAATAGGACAGAAAAATCCCGAAGTTTCGAAGGAGACACGAAGTGTAAGTCCGAAGCGGGAAATACTTTCTTTTAAACCCCTTTGGGAACTCATATGCGTGTCACCTCCCGTATTCGATAGCCACATGCACACAAGGACAACCCACAACGTGCGAAAGAAACAACCGAACGTGACGTGCAAGTGTGTATATGTTTTATTTTTGGTATGTTATTAGTCCTTAACCCTTGTTATTTTTGGGTTTTAATTTACCTGTTTTTTTTGGGAAGGTGTTTGCCTTTGTTTTAGTTGGGTTGTGTGTTTTTTTGTATTTGTATTTTTTTTTCTTTTTGGGGGGGCATTTTTTTTTTTCCCAAAAAAAGGGGTTTTATTTTTTTTTTTAACTGAGGTTTTGTTTTTGCCGGTTTTTCTCTCCTAATTTTTTACCCAATGCTCAAATCAATTCTGTAAAAATTCGAAAGGGGTCTATCGGGAAGTTGTAAAAAAAAAAAAATGGTTTTAAGGTTATGGTTACAGTTGACTTTTAGGCAAATATTACAAACCCAAATTTAAACTTTTTGAAATATATAATATAAAAGAAAATAAAAATATTCACCAATATTTTAGAACTTTTCCTTTTTTTGTATACTTAAAAAATTTTGGTTTTGGGGCATAAAAGCGGTGCTGGGTTCTCTGGGTCCACCCGTGCTACTGATTTGTGGGGGACCACCGTGCCCACGGGTTTGTGGGAAACCCCCCGTGGAGGTTTGGGTTTTTGGGGACCCAAACCCGTGGAAATGGTTCCCTTTGGGGGACCACCAGTGGGTGGATTTTGGGACCACCCGTGGAGGGATTCTTTTGGGGGAAAACCCGGGGGGGGTGGATTTTGGGGGAAAACCAGTGGGTTGGGGTTCTTGCGCCCAACAGTAGGTTTGTTTTTTGGGGGCCCCCCCTCTGCTGGGGTTTTTTGGGGCCCCCGTGGGGGTTTTTATTCCCTTTGGGGGCCCACCGGGAGAGTTTTTATTCCCTTTGGGGGCCCCCGTGGAGTGGGAAATTTTTGGAGACCCCCAGTGGAAAATGGATTTTGGAGGACCACCAGTGGGGGTGGATTCTTGGAGAAACCCCCGTTTGGAGTGGATTCTTCGCGCCCCCAAAAGTTTGGGTTTTTTTTTTGGGGCCCCCCCTACGCTGTGTACATGATTCAATTCTACACGACTCTCGCTTTCTGCTTCTATTTCTCTTTCTTTCTCCCAGAAAAGCAGCCTAAGGGTTTCTTGCCCCGGGGTTTCCCCCATGCCCAAGGGAAAAAACTGGGTGTTTCAACCCGCTCCCCCAAAGGGCACAAATTTTGGGCCGGGCATGGGCCCAAACTAAATTAGGTTTTTTCTATCCCCAAAAAATTTAAAAGGGGTTGGGCCATGGAGGGGGAAAAATCCTCGCTGTCCGGGAGCGTTTAGGTTGTTTGTCGGTAGCTGGGTTGAAGACCAGTTTTCCAATTTAAAACCCAAAAAAGTGAGGTCATTTATGGTTCACTTCTAAAATATCAGAAAGTCTATAGAACAATAGATCTCAAATTGTTAATTCTGCTATAAAAATTAAAACCTTTGGGCCCCCGGGTTTTTTTTCCCCCATTTAAGGCCCAAAATGTTCCCAGAAAAGGGAAACAATTTTTACATGCTCAGTGTTCCCGGGGCGATTTTTTGGGGCCTTTTTATATGGATTTTTTCCCCGGGGCCCTTTTCAAAAATTTTTGGATTTTCCTATAATCCAAGAGAACGAATGATACATTTTTATCTAGTCCAATTTTTTCCTTTTGAAAGTTTAAATGACGCATCCCTCGGCACGCTTGTTAAATGTTTAAAACACCGGGGAAAAATGCCCTTTTCTTTCTCGGAGAAACACGCGTTTGGGTTTCAGCCCCGATTTTAAATTTTTCAGGCTACCCTCTGTGTAAAGGGCAAATAAACAACCAACAGAAGCTGGAACGTATGAGAGTAAAATGTTACACACTAAATAGAGATGTAACCTTGAGCAGCTTTGTGATTATGTAGCTTTAATAACCTTGCACTCATCTAAAGAGTAAGTCAAAACCCAAAAAAATAAATTTTCCTTTTTTTGACTGGGAAACAATATCCCAAAAAGGGTGAAACCCCTTCCGTGAATGCTTTATATCACTTACTGTGCCCAAATAACTCGGGTATTTATGCTGGGGGCAGTCACCCGGGGTACATGAATTTTTCGTATCCTTTTTTACTGATCCCGGGTTAAAATTTTGTATTATCCCCCAGAGTGGGACTCACTTTTTGGTGGTGCCAAATCACTGTGTACATACATTACTTTTTCTTTTACTGATCCTGAGTTAAACGGGGTATTATCCTCCCGAGGCACTCACATTCTGCTGGTCCAGTCCCCTTTGTAAATTTCATTACTTATCCCGTAATGACCCCGAGTTTTCAAACCCGGATTATACCCCCAGAGCTTGGGGACCACTTTTTTGCTGGGCAGTCCCCTTTTTTAATACATTACCTTATCCTGTACTGATCCCGGGTTACATCCCGTTTTATACTCAGGGGGGTGCACTCCCCTTTTTTTGCTGGTTTCAGTCACTGTAAAAAAACATTAATTATCCTGTTTTGATCCTGAGTTATATCCCGTATTAATTTTTCCAGAAACTGCACTCCCAAAATATTTGCTGGTTTCAGCACTGTGTAATACATTATTTTCCTGTAATGAAATTTTGGGTTTTCTTTCCCGTATTTTTTACTTTCCGAGCTGCAATCCACTATTCTACTGGTTTCAGTCACTGGTTTCATACATTTTCTTATCCTGTACTGACCTGAGT
>JAODAL010019545.1:0-71732 GCA_025379985.1 Phyllomedusa bahiana | reverse complement strand
AGTTCAGGCTCCCCAACATACAAGTAATATTTCAACAGAAAACTGTTAATAAAAAGCCATTGCAATGCAATGTCTAAACTAAGTCTCGGCTGCACTATATCCACTATCCTTTAAAGAGCTTGTCTGTGTTCGTCCGCGCCCCTCCCCCTCAGCTCCCCCCCGTGACTTTACAGGGCTAGATGCTCCTTTAAAATTCTCAGCCTAACTACCTAAAATCTGCAAATCTCTAATCTACCTAAGTTCTAATGTTTCACAGCTAAAAGTATAGCTTTTCTCTGTGAACAAATAGAACAATTTCGCTGAGCTGTTTGTTTAGCTGTTTGCTGAGCTGTGTGGACAGAGGCAGAGCGCAACGTCCACTCCTATGAGACGCTGACAACACTGAGGCAGAACAGGAAGGGCTGTTCTAATGTAAAACGAGGTCATGTGATTTTTTCCAGCCAATCGCAACCATACACATCCAGTCATGACGTCGCACACAAAAGCTCACCCTGCTCTATTCTCTAAGCTGATTTGCTGGCCGCCAAAATGACAGGAAGCGCTGAAAATGGCGCAATATTAATAGATTATGCACAGATTTTAACCTAAATTATCGCGTGATCTAAAAATTCCGATCAACATAAAAACCGTGCCGATTGCAAATTTGTCGATAATAATCGCTCAACACTACTCATTACCTGTATTATTATTACACCTGTTTGAACTTGTTACTAGTGATGAGCGATTGTGTCAACTATCGTTATCGAGTCGATAGTCGATATCGGCAATTATCATGCCGATAGTAGATAGTCGATAACAGATTATTGCCGAAGACCATTAAAGTCTATGGGAGAGGAACAACAGCTTCATTCTTACACCCAAACATGGGTGGAGAAGCTGGAATTAACATCCACAACAGTAAACTGGATACGTGCTACATCTTAGGCAAGACAATTAAGCAACAAGAGTCACAGAAAAAAAGTCACAGACTATTCACTATCCCTGTCCTGTACCACAGCATGACCCCCAAACCTGCATGCCACACAAATTAAAAAGTGCCAGAAGGCAGCATTATTTGAACTACCATTTTAGTTGAACAGGACATTGACTATGCCTGTCCTGGAACGCAGCATGACCCTTAAATCTATATGGCAGACAGATTAGAAAGTGCCTGAAAAAGAAGTCTTTGAACCACCATTTCAGTTGAACTGGACATTGACTATACCTGTCCTGTACCTCAGCATGACCCTTAAATCTGCATGACCCACAGAATAAAAAGTGCCGGAAAAAAGGAGTCTTTCAAGCACCATTTTAGTTGAACTGGACATAGACTATCACTGTCCTGGACCGCAGCATGACCCTTAAACCTGTCTGACCCACAGATTAAAAAGTGCCGAAAAAGGAGTCTTTGAACCCCCATTTAATTGAACGGATATTGACTATGCCTGTCCTGGACGCAGCATGACCCTTAAATCTACATGACCCACAATTAAAAAAATGCCGGAAAAAGGGGTCAAAAGATATTTAAATTGTTATATGGATTAATATGGCGGCCTTCGCACCACTGACAACAGGCGCAATTTACTATAAAATATGTATAACACAATATGCGTACAACTGAGCTCTCTGCGCCAACAAGACGCACGGACTGCAACAAGAGTATTTAAATGTTATATATGGATTAATATGGCAGCCTGCACACCACTGACTACAGGCGCAATTTACGAGGAAATATGTAAAAACACAATTTGCGTACAACTGAGCTCTTTGCGGCAAACAGACGCACGGACTTCAAAAAAACTATTTAAAAGTTATAGGGATAAGTTATGCTGGTTTTTGGGAACACTGACATGCAGTGATTGCAATAGAACTGAGAAAACAGGAACAATTTCACCTCCTATCTGTAACGGCTGGGTAGTGGATCCTCTGGACCACCGCAAGCGATGATAGTTAAGCCACGCCAGGGAACGGAATCTAAGTAGCCCCCAGTTTTCACCAGAGCCCGCCGCAAAGCGGGATGGACTTGCTGCGGCGTGAGGCTACCAGGTCGTCCCCCCTGGCGTGAGGCTACCAGGTCGTCCCCCCTGGCGTGACTTGCTTGCGATGGCGGCCGAGGTGCAGCAAGGTCCAGAATCGTAGTCCAAGAATCGTAGTCATGGGCAGGTGGTAAGGTCAGGGCAGGTGGCAATGGTTCGTGGTCGGGGACAGGCAGGAAGGTCAGGGCAGGCGGCAGAGGTTCGGAGTCAGGAAACGTAGCAAGAGGTCTGGTACACGGTAAGGTGAGAATATAATTTAGGAACGCTTTCCCAAAGGGCCCGGGGGACAACATAGATCCAGAAAGGAATGATTGCGAGCGGATTCTTAAAGGGGAAGCCCCGGAAATTTACCCAAATTTAGGGGACGGGGCCCCTTTTTAAAAATTTACGAAACGCGCCTGGGGCTCCCACCACCTTGGCCACAGAGGACGCGGACGGGGACAGGAACGACCCCAGGTGATCCCCGGCAGAGGGGCCCCCGGGCTCGTCCCGTGGCCAGGGGGCGGCACCGAGCCGGCGGACGCCCGGGGGGGGGCCCAGGGGTCGCCGGGCGGCCCGCGGGCCCAGGAGGGGGGCAACCGCTACACTATCAGAGGTCGCGGGCCAAAAAATGGTTAAAACAATGTTTTTTAAATTCAGGACACAACACACTGCGCAAAATATCTCCTTCCTTTCAAAGCCTCTTTTCTGGCCCGCCAAAATGACAGGCAACGCTGAAAAATGGCACATAGAAATAGGTTATTTCCGTTTAAGCCTAAAAACCACCTTTTTTCCAATTTTTTGACGAAAAAAATCCTCACCCACTTGTTACCTGTATAAAAGACACCTGTCCACACCAACATACTCCAACCCTCCCCATGGCAAAGCCCAAAAGAGTTTCCCTAAGACACCAGGAAAAAATTTAAACCCTTCACAAGGCTGTAGGGCTACGGGAAAATAGAAAGCACTTAAGAAAGGAAAAAACTGCTGCACAATTTTTAGAAAAAGGGAAAAGAAACACAAAAACTGTCAATCTTCCTTGTTATAGGCCCATGAAGATCCGCAGGGTAAGATGATTCGGGAAATGGCAGAATCAACCAGAACTACAGGGGAGTACAGGGTCAATAACCGAAGAGAGCGGCCCCACAGCCCTCAAAGATTACCATTAGTAAAACACTGTCCTGAATTAAAATCCTGCAGAGCATGCAAGGTCCCCTTGCTCACGCCAGCATATTTCCAGAACTGTTTGAAGTGCACCAATTACCATCTGGATGATCCCGAGGGGATATGGGTGAAGGTCTTTGGGGTCAAAAGAACCAAATAGAGCTTTTTTTGGACAACTCCAGGTCGCGGTTTTGGTGAAGAAAAAGGCAAATACAACCCCAAGAACACCATCCAACGTAAAGCATGGGGGGGGAAAATCAACTTTGGGGGTGTTTTTCTGCAAAGGGAACAGGGCACTTCACTGCATTTAAAGGGGGAATGGATGGGGGCCCTGTATCACAAGATTTGGCCAAAAACCGCTTCCCCATTAAAGCAAGAAGAGGGTTGGATTGGTAGAAACTTTTTGTCAAGAACACGAAACGCTGACCTCTGTGATTGCAAATAGAGATTTCTGTACCAAAGATGAAGTTCTGCTTTTCTATAGCATCAAATACTAATTTATTGCAATAAAATGCAAATTAATCATTTTCAAAAAACATACAATTTTTTTTAATTTTATTTTTTTTAATTCTCTCTCACATTTAATGTACCTGCGAAAAAAAATTTAAACCCCTCCATTCTTTGTAGGTGGCAAAATCACCAGTGTATGAAATACTTATTTTACTCATTGTACATCTGACATTGATCCTATTTGCTATCAATGTCTATAATGGCAAACCCCTTTAATAATTCCAGTAATTCACAGGTGACTTTTTGAATTGTATAGTTCCTTTTTTTTGCTTCTTTAGTAGCCCGACCCAATAAATTTCCTGACAAACACAGCGACCAAACCTATTAAAATATATATATAAATCAATTAAAATTTTTTTAAAAATAAAAAATTAAATTTTATATTAAAATATAGTTTTTTATATAAAAATCAAACCCCCTAAGCGGTCCGAATTAATTCAGAGCCCAGACCAGATACCTTAATTATTTCAAAGTCCAGACCTCTATATTAATGCAGGCCCCAATTTCAGAACCACACTGGATCTGAAGATATACTACCTAAATAAATCAGGCATCCGTACTTATACATCCTGGTGCTGGACATACTTTGGAACCAGTGTGATGGCACCTGTCTTAAAAGAAGCATTGAAGCCAGGAGTACTGGGCCTTACTACAAAAAACAGATTTTTACGGCTGAATAAAACAATGACAGAAAAGCAGTTCCCTATAACCCTTTGTACATGAATGGAAAAATTTGAGACCGGGCTCTATTCCATGAATTTAAAACAGCAGCAAAAAATATTGCTTTAGGTCCAAGTAATTAGATTTAATTAGCTAGGTTACTTTATTGGTTTATAATAATATCTCTGGGGATTAGAGCAGAAAAGGGTTAAAGGGCACTAGGCAGAAGAATTTTGTCTTTAAATCAGTATTAGTATCTGATCATTTGTTTATACAAGAAGCTACTGCCAGGATCCCTTCTGGTATTGGACAGAGAAGGGGATTAATATGTGCAACCTTGGTGATCTGTATCACTAGTGAAAAAAGGAAAATGGCAGTAATTTATGTCAGTACCCCTGGTGGTCTCTGGCAGTAAAAGGGTTAAAGAGCTTGTCCAGATCTTTTTACTTTAATAAATATAAGATACTGCTGCTAAAATGAAATAAAAAAATTTAAGACTTGGGCAGCATCCAGTACATGTATGTAAAGAGACGAACAGGAGGTCACTCCACGCAGCATCAGCACTGGAATGGTGTTGAGTATATATGTACATTTATATTTCATTGGACCAGTAGTGTCTTATCATTGTTAAAACAAAAGGACAGGGACAAGCCCTTTATTCTCTCTTTTAATCTCAATATGTCTCCCACATACTATCTCTATCTATCCCCCATTCCTTTATCAACCAGAATATAAGCAATTTGATTCAGGCTGACACTCAAATCAACCCTAGACATAACCCTAGCCCTTACTTGGGGTTAGGGCTTTTTACTTTTGACAGGATTCATTATGCTTCTGGCCTGATTTCACTTATAGTTCATTTAATAAAAAATCTGATGTCACCTCTAGTCCACCATCACTTTCAGTTAATCTAATAATAGGATTGCTAACCTTAATGTTACGTTGACCAAAAGTGACGTTGAACTGAAAGTGATGTTGGATCTGAAGCCATGCCAAACTAGAAGTGCCACAGGACAGGAAGATAACCCTTAAAGATGCATAGCAAACCTTAAAGGGTTTTTGCCACGATCTAATGTTAACGTGGGATCCTCCAAAATGGGTATTTAATCACTTTTATAAAAATATGTCATCAAAAAAGTGAAGCCTCTGAGAGCTACAGCCTTCCTTACATGCCCTTTGTTTCCTGACAGTTTACATTAGACAGGACCAGTAGCTGAGAGTTGCTGATCTGGCCGCACTTGCATTGTTTGCACTTCTTATCTGATGGCAGGGCACATGAACAAGCTTTGAAGGGACTCTGGAGAAAATATCCTGTTTCTTTTCTATAGAGAATCCACTGGTTGTAATGTAATTATCTAAGTAAACATGCAGACGCATCCTGGCTCTCTGCCCAGCCCCTCTCCCTCTCCCCCTGCAGCCATTCCTGAAGGAATGAAAGAAGGCTGCCTGCTGAGCTTATCTTCTCTCCTTAGCAAATAAGAGGGAGAAATAAAACGCATATAGCTTGTGCACAATACAGTTTCTCCTTGGGATTAGCAAAACAATTTTTGCTCAACTACAGAGACTGAGTATCAGGAACGTGCATGGGAGGTGGAGTGATGACATCAAAGAGGAGGTACTTGTTTTTTTCAACACAACCGCCCTTTTTTCAAGCCTCTAGAAGTGAGTATCAGCCTGCTAGGTAATGAACTCACTTATTGGCAAAACCCATTTAAGCCTAATCCTAATTTAGTATTGGGGTTTATATTTGGCTATTTTCACCACAATTCAATTCAGGCTTACCCTTTTTGTTTTGTACTGAACCCTAAAGAATATCCTGTCCAAAGAGATGATCATTTTTTATAAAGGCTTGTTATCAATGAAGTGCAGACCCTGTATCTGTTACATTTATGCTGCTTAAAGTCTTTTTCCGAAATATATATCCAGTATAAGTGTTCATTTTTCCTACATCAGATTACTGAGCAGTGTCTTGTCTAAAGAGGACATTTCTCAATGTTATTCATAAGAACAAGCTCTGAGCAGATGTGGAGCTAGCAAGAAATGCTGGGATATTGCAGCTCTGAAGACTGAATTGCAAATATAGATCTATATTAAAATACAGGCTGTAACTTAAGATATCTAATATGATATATTGACTCACATGTTAACTATCAAATGGTGTTTAAAGATGAACATACACTTCAGTCATGTTCACTGCAGTGTAAAGATGTACTGTCATTCAAAGATGGGATCACACTATGAAAATAAATAAGCGTTAAAGGGGTTGTCTCGCTACAAAGAATAGCTTTCAAATTGTAGGGAACACAAAATAAAGACATTTTCCAAATATATTGCATTGTTCCTCTGTTTTCCCTAAAGAGATACAAGTGAATTTATTACCTCTGTGGCTATTTCAGTTCCCTCAGTAACCGACCTGTAAACAAATCTCCCAGGGCTGTTTGTTCAATGAGATAACAGAGAGTGAGTCATCACACAGGTCAGCAGTGTCAGTCAGTGTCCTGTGCTGCCAGACAGTAAAAAGCTTGATTTATCTCAAGTAAACAGCTCTGTAATTAGGGCTTTTGTTTTGGGGATCAGATAAGAAGTCCTTTGAGTAGTTTGAGAAGCTAATCTAATCTAATTAGCATCTGAAAGCACGGAGCTTATGCTGTACAAGCATGGAGTTTATGCAAATTAGTCTGAACCAGGAAGTGACAGAGAATTTCTTTCATGCATTCTTTGAAACCCTGTGGGGAGACAACTCCTTTAAGTGTGTCCTGCTGGGAGTGAAGCAATCAGTATTCCAACTCATCTGGGACAATATCACATAATGTTGGTGATTCAGGACCCAAAGGGGGTTATTTGAGATCAATCGATTCAAATGTTAGAACTATGGATACCTTGATGAGGTATTACAATTGTAAAATATTATGTCTTAATATTCTCTATCATACCATGAACCACAAATATTATACCATAGTTATAGGATATCTATTATCTTCTTAATACATGAAATTCCTCAAGTCATGAAATATAGGCTTGGATTGTATTGAATTATAAGCTATATGGTGCAAATAAGTTGGTATGGGGTATAGATTTGCTTTTTTATGTTAAAACTGTTTCCTTCAAGGACTTTTAAATAGGTCAGTCACATAAACACATCTCCTATCACTCAATTTTGTATTCTACGTTCACTTTGGTTGCAAATACAGCATAAATTATACCACAAAACAGTCCATACCACCCCAAAGTGATGCTGCCAACACATATGGGTGATAAGTCCCAAATACACACACTGTTTTCCAGCAGTAAAAATGTTGAACACAATTAAATGCTATGGATACTTTAGAGTATACAAGGACCAAACTTATTGAAATTTGAAGTTTAATAGAAAAAGGTGTTAACAAAAACAATGACATACAAAACACTTAAATAAAAGGGGGAAATATCTAAACACTTTTAAGCTGTAGAGACTCTTCTTTTCCTGGTGGTTTGGAAGACTAAAAACAGATCAGGCAGCTTGAAACCCGTGCTGTGTGGAATCTACTGTATATTGCTATAATCAACATTTTATAGTTTCAGTCCTTAACTTAATTCATTAATTTATTGTTTTTGACTAGACAGAAAGTTATTAGGGGAAAGGAGCAGGAATATTTAATTATTTTTGTCCTTAAAGGGGTTGTCTCGCTACAAAGAATAGCTTTCAAATTGTAGGAAACACAAAATAAAGACATTTTCCAAATATATTGCTTTGTTCATCTGTTTTCCTTAAGGAGATACAAGTGAATTTATGACCTCTCTGGCTATTTCAGTTCCCTCAGTAACCGACCTGTAAACAATTCTCCCCTCTGCTGTTTGTTCTATGTGATAGCAGTGAGTAACGTCATCACACAGGTCGCGGCAGCGTCTGTGCTGCTAGGCAGTAAAAAGCTTGATTTATCTCAAGTAAATAGCACTGTAATTAGGGCTCTTGTTTGAGGGATCAGATAAAGCCTTCTGCTAGTAGTTTCAGAAGCTTCTGAGCTAATCTGAGTATTTTATTCATGCATCCCATGAAACTCTGTAGGGAGACAACTCCTTTAAATATTCTACTTTCTGGATGTGATGTGGGAAATTCTGTTTGAATGGACAAATATTCATCATTTGAATTTTGTAAACCAAAAAAATTTCTGTTCCAAAGGACCATAATTATAGCTGTATATCACAGCAACATAACCTCAAAACCATTGACAATGCGAAAACTTCTAATGATAAAGTGAGTAAATGGAAAACGGTGTTGTCATGAAACCTTGGTATCTTTTACAGCCTCCTCACACAAAATCAGCAAATAAAACTTTTGGGGAAAAAGAATAAAAACCCAGAAAGAAATATCATTTTAAAAAACATTTTTTCAAGAGGACTTTTGTTTAAAGAGGATTGAAGTAGCGCAACTAATGGTGCCCCTCGGCAATTGGGGCCAAAACATCATCAAGATCCTTTGCCTGTTCATCTTGATAAAAGTCAAACGACCCACTATTGTGGAAAGCCGGATGCTTTTTCTGTAAGATCCCCCGGGGCTGAAGGTCCCGCTCAGATATGCGCTGGCTGGGGGCAGGACAACCCCCTCTTGGTGGCGAGCCAGCTGGGCCATTCGCCCATTTTGGAACCCAGAAGTCTATTGGGCCCGGGAACACATACAAAAACATGGGTTTTTAGCCGCAGAAGCGTGCACCGATCTTAAGTGTCTTGTGTGTTGGGTGTGTGTCCTGCATTTTCATGCGTTGGTGAGGGGGTAAACAAAATTCCGAGGCACCATTTGGCTTCTGCCCCCTTGCCTTGCTGCCCTACGGGTCCTTGGCCTTAAAGCGGGTCATTTGGAGGAAAATGGACATCCAAGCACTCATTTGGGGAGATGGGCCTTGATTTTTCCCCCCAAACCCCTGGGGCGAGGGGGACTAGCAAAAATGATTTCCTCTCTTCCTCCTTGTTCAAATTCGCGCCAAACCCCTTTCCAAGGCAGGGGGGTCTAACGTCGGTGTATGGAAACCCCCCTCCCTCCCCCTGCTGAAAGTTCAACACAGCCCCCGATTGCCTGAGTGATGCACCCCGAGAGCTGATGCGCCCCCCTTACACACTTGGCCCCCAACCACGGCCCAGAAGGGCCATGAAATTGTAAAATGTGGGGTTTGGGTTTGCGGAGAGAAAGGCTCCGTGTCCCATCGTTCCGTCTCCCCCTCCGTCGCTGGCGGGACCTGTTGTTTCAAGTTCCAACATCGTTCCAGAACTAAAATCCCACAATGTAAGCTGAAAGGGCATTTTCCGCCTGACCATTTTGGTGGCTTTTAAAAAATGGCAAGGTTTGGTGCGAGCTCTTTTACCTGCCCCCCTCGGGGGGCTCAACACCCCCCGGTCCCACACCGTTTTTGTAGGCCCTGTTTTCACTTGTATGCGTAAGGCATTGCGCTGCTGCCACAACGCGGGGCATGTGGAGGTGGAATTCCAGGGTTGCCCCGTCAACAATGAGACGGTTTTCGGGAGGCGAGCTGACGCTGCAAACGCAGCCAGGCGGGACGAAGCAGGGTGCGAACGGCGGAAGTGCGAACTCAGACCTCGACCCTTTCCCTCAGCAGGCAGTCCAGCCGGGTAGCTCTTTAGAAATTTTGGACGACAAGGTTTCGCCCGTTATGCCACACCACCTTGCCTAGCACAAGGTTCTTGGCACCGCCAGCGCTCGGTCTCGTTGCGGAGAGCCATCCACAGCTCCTGACCTGTGTGGGACGGTCCCCCAAGACAGATTAATTTCAACATGGCTGGTTTCTCTGGGCACGTGATGCCACCGAGAACCTTGGGGAGAAAGAACCTTGCACCATCCGCGGTTTTGAAGAGCATGCCCCCAAGCCTGAGAGCCACCGTCACCCCCAGAGACATCCACCCAGCTCCCCCCAGTGAGCTGTCACAGAGATATAGCGGCCTTGGCCGTGCTTATAGTCCATGTGTCGGTGGTAAGATGGACTTTTTCCGGCCACAGATGCAGACAACGTGCTTGAAATTTAGATGACACGTGGCTGGCCAGGGCAAGGGACGGCTTTTCTGGCAAAGAAATGCCTGCTCGGCATCTGGTATTGGGGGGGGCAGGCAAGGGCCCATGACATGGCGGAACCATCTGTGTCCCCCCAGACGGAAAGGCAACATTTCCAAAGCCAAAATCCTGCAATTGCCGACATTCAGGCTTTTGGCTTTGGGATGGTTTGGGTTAAAGTGTTTCTTCTGCCCCCAAACCTGGAAGACAGAAGGCTGGCTGCTAGACTGGCCGCTGTACGGATGCAGGTTCGTCAACTGGGGGAAAAGGAGAAGGGGGTAGGATGGGCTCGGGTTTGGTGCTGGTGGTACTCGGGCGACGGTGGAGGCGGGAAGCGTAGGCTGATCCCTGATAATGACTCTGAGAGACATGGGCAGCTGAGGAACGCTTGGTGGTGGCGGAGGAGGGAGGGGGCCCGGAGACAGAGGGTGTGACAGTGGTTGGGGGCCCCGGCGTCGGTCGGGCCCCTTTTTTGCCAAGTGATGCCCCCAATTTCAACTCATGCTTTCCCGCTACATGTGACTAGACATGTTGGTGGGGGGTTAACCCAAACTAAGGTTCTTGCCTCTACTTATGCGTTTACGGCAAAGGCGGCATATGACATCGCGGGTGAATCAGAGGCTTGCCTAAAAGAAGGCCCAGGCTTGAGAGGTCCTGGACCTTTTTGACGGCGATAAAACGAGGAGCGGGGTTTGCGCTGACCGTGGCTGGCGGAATCATATCAGCGGACTTCTGCGACCGCACTCTCCCTTTTTGAGGCGGAACCCGTACTGACACTACCCCATCGTATTCCTCCTCGTCCAGTGATGAAGCGCTCGCAAGCAAATTCTGCTGAAAAGACCACGTTGGATCCGCAATGTCGTCATCATCATCATCAACACAGGTGACTTCGTCGTCTGACATTTTGCATCCAGGAGCTGCGGGCTACAAGCAAGAGGGACTGCAAGGCGTTGCCGACCGCCCGGGATTTTTGCCGCTTGACCGGCTTCCTTCTCCTCCTCTGATGGCATCAGTAACTGGGCGTCAGAGCAGACAAAATCATCCTCTTTGGCCTCTTGATCTTTTAACATGCCTTCTGACCCCAACCGCATTTTGTCATCAAAGAGGTCTTCAGAAAAAGGTATGGAAGAGTTGTGGAACGTCTCTTATTAAAACACGGCAAATCACAGCTATTCTCAAATCCCTCAAATCAAAACAAAATTGCTGGATTCAAACTTAACTGCAAAGTAGATCTATCAACAAAGCTGGCTTGTGCCAAAGTGAAAAAACACGTATCTGAAATGTATTCGAATAATAAAAGATATTTTTGGCACCTATCAATTCACCTGTGGTGACTACAAAATTGCTGTATTCAAATTTAACTGCAAAGTAGATCTATCAACAAAGCTGGCCTGCGCCAAAGTGAAAAATCACGTATCTGAAATGTATTCGGATAATAAAAGGTATTTTTGGCACCTATCAATTCACCTGTGGTGACTACAAAATTGCTGTATTCAAATTTCACTGCAAAGTAGATCTATCAACAAAGGTGGCCTGCGCCAAAGTCAAAAAACACGTATCTGAAATTTATTCTGATAATACAAGGTATTTTTGGCACCTTTCAATTCACCTGTGGTGACAACAAAATTGCAGTATTCAAATTTAAGTGCAAGGTGCTTCAATGAACAAAGCTGTAGTGCGCCAAAGTGAAAAAAACACGTATCTGTAATGTATTTGGATAATAAAAGGTATTTTTTGGCACCTATCAATTCACCTGTGGTAACTACACAATTGCTGGATTCAAATTTAACTGCAAGGTGGCTCTATCAACAAATCTGGACTGGGCAAAAGTGCAAAAAACACGTATCTGTAATGTATTCGGATAATAAAAGGTATTTTTTGGCACCTATCAATTCACCTGTGGTAAATACACAATTGCTGGATTCAAATTTAACTGCAAGGTGGCTCTATCAACAAATCTGGACTGGGCAAAAGTGCAAAAAACACGTATCTGTAATGTATTCGGATAATAAAAGTATTTTTTTGGCACCTATCAATCTGTGCTGACTACAAAATTGCTGGATTCTAATTTAACTGCAAGGTGGATATATCAACAAAGGTGGAATGGGCAAAATTGAAAATGAACACCTGTCTGAAATGTATACTGATAATTAAAGTGGAGTTTTGCACCTAACAAAGAGACTTGCAGTTACTAGAAAAGATGTGTATCCTAATATAAGTTCAGGCTGCCCAATATCCAGGAAATATTTCAATAGAAAACTGTTAATAATAAAGCTATTGCAGTGCAATGTCTACACTAAGTCTTGGTGAACTTTATCCAGTGTTCTTTATGGAGCTTGTCTGTGTTCGCCCGCGGGTCCCCCCCCCCCCACTCTCCCTGTGACTCTACAGCGGTAGATGCTCCTTTAAAATTCTCTACCTAACTACATAAAATCTTCCAATCTCTAATCTAACTAAGTTGTAAGGATCACAGCTAACAGTAGAGCTTTCTCTGTGAAGAAATAGATTAATTTCGCTGAGCTGTTTGGACACAAGCAGAGCGCACGTCCTACTGCTCTGAGACGCTGAGAGACACTGAGGCTGAACAGGAAGGGCTGTTCTATGTAAAACGAGGTCATGTGATTTTTCCAGCCAATCGCAACCATACACATCCCAGTCATGACGTCGCACACGCATCTCACCCTGCTCTATTCTGTAAGCTGATTTGCTGGCCGCCAAAATGACAGGAAGCGCCGAAAATGCCGCGATCTTAATAGATGATGCACAGATTTTAACCTAAATTATCGCATGATCTAAAAATTTCGATCAACATAAAAACTGTGCCGATTTCAACTTTGTCGATAATAATCGCTCAACACTAGTAAATATATAAAAAGCACATTTAAATGTGTTCTGATCAATGCCTGGCATGTATAATGCAGTTGACAATATATCCGAGTGGGATGTTTAATATAGCTTTGAAAATACATGAAATCACACAAGACTTTGTGCTAGCACTGTCTATGTAGCGGATCTCATGTTGCCTAGAAAGGACCTGCTGATATGCAGTTTAATAATCAATACAATTCACAGCTTTACCAGGTGCTGCTTCAACATTATCTGAGGCAAGAGAACACTTGATTACAGAGACGCTGGTGGTCATGCATAAAAATGTCTTTTTAACATCTAATGTGGCAAAAGAAAAAAAAAAGTCTTTCATTTTGATGTATAATGTATGCTTTGTGATGTATGCCACATAAGTATAGGGCAGCTGCTGGGGTCTCAAAAGATCTTGTGTACATCTTTATACCAAAGCAATATTTTACATTTCTGGGCCTAAATGCAATGACTTAGCTGCAAACTGTCCCAAGATGGTTATTACTTTCTAAATTAAATTCAGCACAGATGATATAGGAGAAAACAGCACTGATAAAAGTCGCAGGCAAAATAGACAGCTCACGTAGACATATTCATAAGTGTTGTCTTGGATTATAGTTATTCATTTTAACGTTATGCCCAGACCAACAGGCTGCTTCATCTAGCCATAACTCTTCTTTTCAAATTTAGCTGTCCAGGCATCTAAGGTTCTATCATAATTCTCAACACACTATAATTTTGATGCCCTAACAGCGTTATCTTGTTGCTCCTCTACCACTGTGCCTGCTATATGGCTAGTGTCCCTGACAGTAATTAGTGCCACATATTGCTTCCATAACTCTACTAAGCAGCAATTGCCTTCAGTCAGTAACAGTGCTCTAAAAATAAAAGTTTCAAGCAGATAGTAGCCCCAAAATAATTATTGACAATGATCCTGACATAATTCATGCAATGCACACAATACATCCAACCACAATGGAGCCAGTCAGGATAATTCCCTGAAGGTAAAAATAATTACCATGCCAAGCAAATAATGCCTTTAACTGTATAAATCCACAATCTCACCATGTTACCCTAATTAGTAATAGTGCCTGCATATGGTAGTGTAAAAACTGTGCCTCTAGTAATAAGTGCCTACATATTGACCCCCCAAAAAAGTGAGTCAATTTGAGATCCATCATAGTGTTAAACATAGATCCTCTAACAACAGTTCCCACAGTGTCCCAAAAAATAACTGCCAAAAATAGTGCTCCCAATCTGTCATGAACATTTATAATGTCCACACAGTACCTTATAAAATAGTCAGAGTACACCAATATTGCAAAGAAGCATGCCCCTCTTAGTTACAGTGCTGATGTCCCACACAATAACTTTACACAGGTCCACCATGTTATGCACCAAACAAAAAAATACCTCAGGTACTCAACTAACCCTTTCCTACTGTACATCAAATACAGTGCATGTTTCCTGGACTCCAGGATTCAGTCCTCTTCTGGTCTGTATCCTTGTTGGCCCACACCATAGCACAGGTGGACACGATGACAACTTGTCTACATACTTTAGAGTTTAAGCTCTTGTAGACAAAAGGCCTCTTGTAAACCACAGTATATGAAAGTGATAAGTAGGGCTTAGAAACAATGAATCCTAAACTTTGCTGTGGTCTTCAACTTTAAAAAAAAAAGGTTGAACGTGGAGCTCATCAGAGATTCTGGTACCAGAACTAAAATCCAGGGATGAAACCCTGGATGTTCAGTGCTAAAGAGACTCCTGTATATGCAGCACATGAAGGTGTAATGCGTATAGAGCAAATTGAAAACAATAGCAGTCCTCTTTCTTTATTTTTTGTGAACTGTAGTGGTGGGGATGAGTCTCTGAATTAGAATAGAATAGTATTGCAGAATGCTTCCTACGTGTAAATGTGTGGTTGGTTGTTGATTCAACCTCTCTGTTGACATGTGGTAATTGGTTCTTAAACTGGCCAACTTTTCTTAATGGTCTCTAACTCTAGGGCTGCTAGTCTGGATCTATTCAAGCTTGACCAACACTAGTGTTCTCTTTCACTTTTACAACTTTTTCTTGTGCTCCCTGTGCTTTGCTCTCATAACATTAATCTAGTACAAGACACCCTGCCCACTTTCTGTCATTAAAAACTTTCCACTGGGAAGCAACTGTCCTTTCTCTACAACCTCTACAGTAGGCTACACAGCAACAGAATGGGTGATTGGTAGGGAGTGTAGGCAACTGCCTATAGTGCCATTAAGATAAATAAGTCACAACTTAAGTATAAAAAACAGGAAAACTTTACTTTAAAACCTCACTTTCTGTGTCGGAGAAGCTGCTATTTGATACAACCACACAAACATTATATGCAAATATTGTTACTAAAGGATTCTAGCTGATAACCATCAGCTAATATATTGGCCATCTAAGTTATATAAAGCTGAGCTTCAAAGACTCTGAGTGGGAGCAGGGCAGATGACACAAGTGGCCCTGCTGCCCGGACGTTGAGCAACAGTCGCACTCGTGTCTCCACTTCAGTGACACTGCCGGGGACGAGTTGCACCGACACTCGCACTCATGTTCCAGTCCCTTACTCATCTCTCCTCGCTCCTGCTTCCCTGCGCGTCTTCGTCGGCCACTGCATGAATCCCCATTCCCTATGGTGCATGCTTGTCGGCTCTGTGAAATTTAAAGGGCCTGCATCCCAGTAATTAGATGGTTGCTGGGCGCTGATCTCACATATTCAAGCCCCTCCTTGTCCACCCTGCTGGATCTACAGTGCCTTAACCTTAGAGAAAGAAGTCTCGTGTGCCTGATTTATCATGTATCTGACCCTTTGCCTTCGTTCACTGACTAGAATTGCCTGCTGCCTGCCCTGACGTTTCTGTCCCTGACTATGAGTTTGTCTACCAATTCTGTACCATGCTGCACCTCGGCCGCCACCACAAACAAGTCGCGTCAGGGGTAGTGACCTGAGGGTCTTGCCGCAGCGTCACCACTTGTGGTGGTCCAGTGGATCCATACACCAGTGGTCATTACAGTCCACACCAGCGGTCATTTCAGCGGATTCTAATACCCCTCCTTATGCTCGATCCTATTTGCTTATTGAAGCCAGTAGACACATTTTATTATCATGGATACTATCACTACTACAGGAAGTTCCCAGGTTATAAACAAGATACGTAGGTTCTATAGGTTTGTTCTTCAGTTGAATTAGTGTCTAAGTTGGAACTGGCACGCTTTTTGAGTGTCACTCTAGCCAATGGATATAAACATATGTTTTGCTGTTTGTTCTCCTGTCCAGAAGATCTAGCCCCACTTTCTGCACCTCAAGGAAATAATATTGATACTGCACACCTTGGTTATGTGAGTCTGTGGGGCTCAGGGGCAGGACTTTCGTTCCCATATAAGACTTCAGTAAATTCTTGTCACACTTCATCTTGAAATTATGAAATGTATGTAATTTATTTATAGAAAACATATAGATTAACAGGTATAGTAACTCTCAATGGTGCATAAATTAGATGAGATACTGCTAATGGCAATGATGTAAGTCCAGAAATACACACAATGTTTTGGCCTGGGTTGCCTTTTTTCTGGTTACATCTGGAGGAAGAGAGTCTGGTGGCACGTGCACATGTCTCCAGTGTATGGCATGCAATGCTGCTAAAGGAATGTGAGAGAGCCAAGGTGTCTGGGACTAAAGTAAACGGGGCACCAACCTCACACTCTGAGTTACACCCAACAATAGCCTCCGTTCTTAAGTACAAATTGTATGTAAGTAGGATGTTTGTAACATGGAGATTGCCTGTATTATAATCATCTTATTTATATGTAGTATTACGGATTTAGCGGAGTTAAGCTTAACTGTGATACTATAGCGTTCCATGTTATTTGCTCTTAGATTACAAACAAAGTCATTGAAAAGCATGGAAAAAAGTTGAGAGAACATTATGTGTCAAGACATCATGGTGCATTATCTGTCAAGTTAATTTTTGCTACACCTGTGGCTATAAAAAGTATTACTTAAAATTTTTCTCCAGCTACCTAGACATTTAGTCATGTATGTGACAAGGCAGAGCTTGCTGGCTAGTTACATGACAGAAAAGCTCATTTTATAGGATAACCAAGTTTAGGTTGATGTTTAATTGGGTGAGTGGGACTGCGTTCTTGGCTGGAAAAGAATGGTGATTAACATAGAAATGAGTATTGCTGTATCTGTGTTTGGTTTTTCTCTGCAGATATCTTAAAGTATCTTTGGACATATAAGGGCAAGAAAAGCTGAAAAAGTAATATTATTTAAATCCCATTTTGACATTGATAAGTCTCATCCATATAATGCATCTTTGCATTGGCTGAAATAATTACTAAGTACAGACCACATACATTAACCAGAAAAATGTGTGCACATCTAATTATTTGCATAACTTGCATCAAAATGTCGTGTAAGTTCGAATTGAAGAAGATATATGAGTCAGAGCACAATTAAAACTCTTGCACATGAAATAAATTTTTGACACATAATAAATATAGAAATTGTGTCCGGTTATGATCATTATAAAAATAATTTTATATATAGTTATTTATATATTGTGCTGAAAAAACTATAATTCTGTCAAGACCACTATTTTCATATAAGAGATTTACTATTATATATCATTTGATACTAGAAATTCAATAAATAAACATGCCTGATATGATAATGAATCATTATCATAGATATTTGTTGATGAATTACCCTAGGTAATTATTACACTGCTATCTGGCTGCATCCCTGTAAACTGGTTAAACAGTGGAGCAGATATGTCACTTGAAAAACTAGAGAATATTGAGTATTAATGGTGCAATTACTAAGCATGGAATGAAAAGTGAACAGCAGCAAATATAGTCCATACATCTAAATAACATGAACATTCTGTATATTAATACAGTGTATGGCACTAGAAATGAGCGAGCAGTAAAAAGTTTGATTAAAACCTCGATCTTTAATGTGTTCGGTTCGAGGTTCTATTCGAACTCGAACCACATTAAAGTCAATGGGAGAAGATGTTATGGTTATTTTTTATACCTATATAGGTAAGGAGATACTGTAATTACCATCCAAAAGAGTAAACTGGATACATGGAATAACTTAGTGAAGAAAATTTGCCTCTAAGATTGAGCGGCTATAATACTTAATTCCTTTCAATGGCTAACTGAAAAGATGAGGACAGCTTGCAAGCAGGGGCGTATCTATAGGAGGTGCAATGGTAGCAGCTGCTACGGGGCTCTGTATCATGAGGGGGCCCAAAAGCCCCTTTGACACATAAGAAGACAACAGAAATGGCATATGGTAACTGGCAAGGGTGCCAATAGGGCAGTACTACTGTCAGAGGTCCTAATCAAGAAGGGGCCCACCGATATGTTACAAAATAGGAACTAGTAATGGGTGGGGGCTCCATTTGATTTAGCTGCATGGGGCCCTGAAACAGTTAATAGATGATGGCAGCCCTGGTTACCACTGCACCCCCTACAACTACGGCTCTGCCAGCTGAACCTCCATGTTCCCCGTTGGGATGTTCTTGCTTTTGGGCACTGAGTATGATTTAGCAAATCCAAGCATTCTGTATAATATATATCCAAATAAACAGCTTATGGGCATGGGAAAGATGCAGCCAGCAATACCAAACTCCCTAACTATTGCTATCTATGGAGAGGAAAATGCTATCTAACTAACTAAGAGCAATCTGTACAGTACAGAGAGTGAGCTGAAAATGGTATTCACAAGGCAATACAGTGAAATATATATTACATGGTCATGTGATTTTAGCAACCAATGAGAGCCCTACACCTCAGCGTTTTGGCAATTTTCTGGGCTCTGCACTGATTGGATGGCTGCCAAAAGTGCAGAAAACCGCTGAAAATGGAACTGAACATGGTGTGTCGATGTAGAACTAGAACTTTACTTGAATGAACAGTAAAATGTTCAGTTTGAGTTCTAAAAATTCGAGAAGTTCTACTAGAACTTAGCTTTTCTAGAACATTTCGATTAACACTATATGGTACATTTAAATGGCACTATGTTCCAAAAAACTCAGTGCTTCTGTGGCAGAATACCTCAATGCTATTTCTTCCAAATAAAATCATTGGTATACAGTGGTACATTATAGGCTCACAGATTTTCATAGGTGCTGCATTAGGTCTCTGCACAACAGAATTTATACAAAGTACTGTATATACTCAAGTATAAGCCGAGTTTTTCAGCACAAAAATTGAGCTGAAAATTCCGACCTCGGCTTATACTCGAGTCACTGTCGCCGGCAGGGACACTCCAGCTATATGCGACTCCTATGGGAGCGCATATAGCTGATTGCCGAGTACAGCCGACTGTGTCCGGGCGCTACTGTGGCCCGAGCGCTGTCGGCCATCTCCTCACCTGAGGGCATACAGGAGAAGAGATACCACTGCTGAGCAGAGAGCAAGTGCTCCCTGCTCCGCAATGGACTCCGGACGGCCGCAAACTCGCGGCACAGGTGGCGTGTGTGTCATCACGCTGCCTGCGCGGCCTGATGACATCACGCCCTCTGTGCTGGAAGATGGAGCGGAGCGGCCGTGAGTCGGAGCACGAGGGATCGAGGTAAGTGTTTTTTTTGTTTTTAAAACCCTGCCTATACCTGCCTATAACTTGCTTAGGGGGACCTATAAGTGCCTATAGCCTGCCTATGAGGACCTCTGCCTGCCTATAACCAGACTAGGGGGAATTATACATGCCTATAGCCTGCCTATGGGGGCATATACCTGCCTATAACCTGACTAGGGGATCTATAACTGCCTATATCCTGCCTATGAGGACCTATATCTGCCTATAACCAGCCTATGGGGGCATATACCTGCCTATAACCTGCCCATGAGGACCTATGCCTTCCTATAACCTGCCTTATAGGGTCAATTACCTGCCTATAACCTGCCTATTGGGCAATTACCTGCCTATGGTGACATATACCTACTTAAAACCTACCTATGGGGACATATAGCTGCCTATACCAGCCTATAACCTGCATATGGGGAACATATACCTGTTTATGGGGGACATATACCTGCCTATGGGGAACATTAAACGGCCTATACCTGCCTATATCAGTCTATTAGGGACATTAAACTGCCTATACCTGCCTATGAGGGACATTAAACTGCCTATACCTGCTTATATCTGCCCATGAGGGACATTAAACTGCCTATACCTGCCTATGTAATTTTATTGGTATCCATTTTTTTTTTTCATTTACCAGTAGCCGTTGCATTTTCCACCCTAGGCTTATACTCGAGTCAATAAGCTTTCCAGTTTTTTTGTGGCAAAAGTAGGTGCCTCGGCTTATACTCGGGTCGGCTTATACTCGAGTATATACGGTATTAATATGGTCCAATTCATGAGCCTTAAAGGGTTTTTGCCACGATCTCATTTCATACCTCCTGCATGTGGCTCTTAAGCTCTGTGTGCTCAGAAGGAGGCGTGTGTGATTTGTTTGAATTGCAGATCATGTGACCCAGTGTAACGGAGGAGTGGATCCGCTGGGCCAACACAAGCGATGATAGCTAAGCCACGCCAGGGAACGGAGTCTAAGTAGCCCCCGGTTTTCACCAGAGCCCGCCGCAAAGCGGGATGGACTTGCTGCGGCGTGAGGCTACCAGGTCGTTACCCCTGACGTGACTTGCTTGCGATGGCGGCCGGGGTACAGCGTGGTGCAAAATCGTAATCCGGAGGCGTAGTCGGGGACAGGCAGAAGGTCAGGGCAGGCGGCAGAGGTTCGTGGTCAGAGGCAGGCAGACGGTCAGGGCAGGCGGCAAACAGGCAAGGTCAGGAAACGTAAGCAGGCGGACTGGTACACGGGAAATCAAGACTGAACTCAATACACTCTAAACGCTCCAAAACACACCAACAGACTGGCAGCGAGTGCTAGGGACGTCTACCATATATAGGACCAGCGGCCGTCAATTAACCAATTAAAGTTAAGCAGGGATTATGCGCGCGGCGGCTGTCAGAGCTGGTGACAGGAGCGGGGACTGGTAAGTACGGGGTTTCCAGCCCTAGAGCAGAAGGACCACGGCTGCGGGCAGCCGCAGCACCCGTGCCAGACCCCGTGCGCACAGGGGGACGGCCGCGGCGAGCTGCGGCGCCGCGCGCCGTGACACCCAGCAGGATGACATCACCAGGCCTTTCCTCTATGTAGTCAAATAAAGGTTTGTTTATGTAAAGCATTATGAATAGCTGAGAGGTAAAGTTTTTTTGCCTCCAGGCACAAGGGTCCTATGTTCAAATCCCTGCAGGAACCAAACCTGTGTTTTGTTTTCCTCTTTCTCAATGCACATACCTCATTGAGGTTTATTTTTTATTTATTTGCACTGTTTGACTAATTACTTAGGAATACAGAGGACAGGAGTAGAATGTCAGCACCTGGGGTTTGAACACTCAGTAGCTGCCTGAGAGGAGAGGTGATGTCTGAGCATGTCTTTCCAGGACTGAGAAGCTCTCAGCCCTGGTCTTATCCCCTGGAGATGAGCTGTAAACAATGGATCACTAAAAGAGCAGCTAAAACAAAAACGCTACAGAATTTTTAATAATAATGATTGGTGAAAATGTTTATTATTTCATTTGCAAGCTTCCCACGTCAATTTCACTTTGTGGCAAAACCCCTTTAAACCAGGGCCTCACTTACGGCCCACAGCAAAATGAGATTAGTCCACTTCACCAAGTGATGGGAAACTGAAACAGCATCATAAGTTAAAATAATGATGATACTGTCATATTTCCGGAAATACTCACCTTAACAACCACCACTGTTTCAGCACCACCTGAGCTCCATCATATACATTGGTCATGTGACACTGCAGCCAATTACTGATTTCAACAGTCTACAGCATCATGTGAGAAATGTATATGATGTAATTGGTGGAGGACCTGATGGAACCGTGGAAGCTGTAAAGGTGGACCCTTTTTATACTAACATAGTAAAAACACAAGTCCATCAAGCCCAACTTACACTCTACAATGTTGATCCAAAAGAAGGCGAAAACCCCCAGTGAGGCAGATGCCAATTGTCCCATGCAAGAGAAAAAAAATCCTTCCCATATACAAATATTGCAATCAGAGTAATCCCTGGATCAAAGTCCAATCTTCAGAACCTAGTCCCCATAACCTGTAATGTTATATTTTTATAGAAAGGCACTTAAGCCCCTTTCTAACTAAAGATAAAGAATCCTTGTCTGTGATGACAGTGAAAACTTATTTCGCCTAAACACAGAGAATGCCCTCTTGTTGTTATTATATACCAAGCTGTAAATAGATCATGCAGAAGATCTCGGTACTTTCTTTTTACATATTTGTACATGGTAATTAAATCACCCCAAAGCCTCCTCGTTTCCAAGCTGAATAATGCTAAGTTTCATAGCCTGCAATCCACCCATTACCTTAACCAACTTGGACGCCCTACTCTGTACCCACTCAGCTCAGGTATGTCCTTCTTATACACTGGCGCCCAAAAGTGTGTGCAATATTCCTTATGTGGCCTCACTAGCTGTGTGTATAAAGGCAAAACTAAGTTCCTGTCTTGAGCATCTATGCCTCTTTTAATGCTAATGTTAGTCTTGATTTTGTTGGTTAAAAACATTCTCTGTTTTGTTTGAAGTCATAATGGTATTGTCATAGATGTACCTCAATTGTATTTCTGTTTATATCTAATTTTATAGAAAAGTAAAATAGATTTTATTTCTGTCAGATTTCATACAAATCCAACAAAAAAAAAAAAAATCATAGCATGTCCTAATATATGCCATATATTTGCAGAGGTATTACTCCCCTGGAGAATATCATCGTACATAGAATTTCTACAGCAGCACATGAAGACTCCATGACTTCATGTTAGATTGCTGCACACTTCTATACTGCCACACAAGCATTGTGTGTACCACTCTTCCAAGTGCATGGATCATTAATGAAATGCTTGTTTTGCCACATGGGCACTTACTGTATATGTAGGTCCTAGTTTTCTTCAGAGCCATTGCATAGAAGATAAATTCTGTTGTAAGATAACAACTTGCTTTTACTTACCTACTCAATAATGAAAGTAGAGACACAGCAATAGTGTAAAGACAACTCATTACAAACATAATTGAAGTAGAGCTTTCTTAGGTGACTGTCTGTTTGACTTATTTATTTCCTTTGATTTAATTTCAGCAGCCATACTTCAATTAATGAAATGTTTTGATACATCTCAACAGCTGCTCTACTCATTCAGCTAAAAGCACAGCTATGTAATTCTGACGTGCAGTCAGCCTTCATTTAGAAAACATGGTCTGCGATGTAATGTGCTGGCCTCACAAGTGTAATGCAAGCTGCCATTGCTCTTCTGAAACCCTTGTCTGCAGGATCTCACTCACAGATTTTACTGCTCTTCTAATGACAGAAAACATATCAAACATTAACATTAAAGCAAAATGTCATTGGAGTCATTGCAAGGAACACATAAGGGAATTGTAACAAAAATGTATTTATTATTAAAATTCCTCTCTAAGGCTAGGTCTACACCGCAATTTGAAAATGTCGTTTTTTTTTGAGCAAAAAACGGCGTTCGGATTCCCGGCTGCCCAATACATTAGGGCTGCGAGAATCCGACGTTGGTCCCGCGGAATATACAACATGTTCTATATTCCGCTGGTCATTTTTCGATTTAGGAAAAGTATAGACAACAGCATGGATTTTCTATTGAGGTCTACACAGCGCAGGGTACAGTCGGTTTTTCAGTGGATTCAAAATACTGACCAAAATCCTGTGCTAGCCATGTCTCCCCATGTCATATTTGCATTGCTGACTTTCTCCCTTTTCTCATCATGGCTATATTTGTTAATAGTACTGTTGTCGCTAACATACCTCTCAAATCTAGTTCTGCCAGTATTGAAACACCATAAGGATTTTGCTTGTGGGGATGTCCCCTACCAATGCATCTTATCCTGGCTAAAGGAATACAACACTGAGTTTTACCCAGTAAAGTGATTACAAGATAAGCATGCATCATAGGCATGCTTGAGAAAGTGTCAGAGGACGTGAAATAACTGTAGGCTAGAACACATGTCTGTCTTTCCACCTGCTATCCATTGGAATAAAGCTAGGTTTTAGCAGATTGGTGAGTGCTGCAGATTATTTCCTTTTCCATATGGAATTTATTTGCACCTTGCTGTCTCAGTGAGTTCCACCATTAAAAAATCTCTGTTGTGTCATTCCATACTGTGCTGTTTAATGGTAATCAATTGACTTTGAATTAGTGCCAATCAATACTCTCCATACTGTGATTGTAATAGAAGTCACCAACAGAGTCATAGAAGACACCTATATTGTAATCAGCACATAGTGGGGGCTCTTACAGATTTTGCCCAGGAGCTTCAAATTATGCTTCGAGATAGATTTTATATGTAAACTTTAAAGTTGTGTCCCTTTAGGGAGTGGGAGGCCATGCCCTATAAACAGATAGCATCTATACAATGGGGTATGTAAAGTGAACTGTATGGTAGCTGTGTTTCTTGTATATGGTATAATGTATCTGGGATTGTATATTGTGTATATAGGGCATATGAATGTGGAAGGTGGCTAAGCACCTTATTTAGGGCAGGGGTGCTCGAAGCTGGCAGAGTAGGGAAGCATGGCTATTCCTGCTGTCATGTGCTGCCAGATTGTTAGTTGAGTGATGCAATTTAAATTCCTGTGTTGTTTCAGTATAGGGGTCCTCCAGTCACTTGCCATAGGTGAAGTGGTCCTAGCAGGCATATAACCAGCCCCAAGCAGTACTCATAGATCAAAAAAAGGGATAGGAAAGGACAAAAGATTGAGCACTGAGAGACTGAAGTGAGGTATAGCATTCAGGAGGTGCTGAAAGAGACAGGGAGAAGGCAGAAGAAGCAAATAATGTCACACGTGCCTCAGTCCTAGTGGTGGTAGGGCCAGAGAGAGGCTTGGGCTATGACAGCTGGGGAGTACACACAGTGCCCAGTAGGACTGTAGTAGTTGATGAAAGTGTCAGTCCAGTTTTAGATGGGAGTTGGGAAAAATCCTTCTTTTGGAAGAGAGACAGTTTCATGGTAGGTGGATAAGAAAGTGAGACCAGCTATAGAAGAATTAGGAAGTGTCCTATTCTTGAATAGCTGTATAAGAGAATTGATGTTATTGTACCTGACAACCGTCTAATCACAACTCTTTTTATAATCTGTGCCTTAAGAGTAAGTGTAATTTGCTACAATTTGAAGAAGTGAGTAAAACCTGCAAAACCCCAAAACTTGAGTCTCTGTGGCTATTCCAGGGCTGGTGCTCCTCCCAGCAATTTCTAACAGTGGCAGGCCTGACATCCACAGACATCTGCTACACCTCACAACCTGCTGTTTCACATCCCAAGCACCCAGGAAACACTTCTCAAAAAAAACAAAAAAAAAAAACACTCCTTTTTGAATGTAAGTCAGCAAGTTGATCAACATGGCTTCCGAACTCTGAAAAACAGCTTCTATCTCATTGGTAAATCACCTCTGCCCAGAGAGTTGTATTGTATTGAATGAATAGCTGTCATTGTAATATTAACAGATCAGTTCTACCTATATGACAACCATATGCCATAATGGGGCATATGTAATAGAGATGAAAGAAGATGTTGCATGCCTGGATACAATTCTCTGAGTAATTTACGGCACACCATAGAAGTTGCTTTAGAAGAAGAGATTTAATGTAACAAATGTCATGGACATTTCTCCAATTATAATTGGATATCAATGAAAATTAGGCATTCCAAGTAAACAGATCGTAGTTAGAGAACGTTTTGGGCTCATCCGAGCCTTCTTCACTCAAAGATCTGTATGTAGTGAGTAGACAAGTATGGGGGAGCTCCCAACAACCTCCAATAGATTCCTTCTGGGAAGAATTTTGTACGACCAGCCTTAAGGAAACACTTTCTTTTTTGGGGTCTCTCATCAAAGCTTGCCAGTCACCCGAGAATTTGAAAATTATTGGTGCTGGTTTCTCGACACTATGGTTGGCCTATGCTTGATCAAAAAGACACTAAAGATTTTGTCCTCGCTTGTTCTTTCTGTGTCCGTAAAAAGTCATCATGTCAGAAACCGTCTGGACTTCTGCAGCCCTGCCCATACCCGAAGGTCTTAGGACCCATATAGCTATGGACTTTATTACAGATCTACCTCCTTCCTTGGCTCATATTGTCATCTGGGTAGTGACTGACTTCTTCTCCAAGATGTCTCATTTTGTACCACTTCCTGGACACCCCTCAGCATCACAACTCACTTACCACTTCTTTCAGCACATATTCCACTTGCATCGACTTACTCTCCATATTGTATCTGATTGTGGGGCTCCAAGTTTTGGCATGTGCTCTGTTCCAGACTACTGGTCAAGTTGGACTTCTGTTCTGCATATCATCCTCAATCCAACGGACTGGTGGAAAGAGTGAATCAAGTCCTCGGGTATGACCTTCGTCACTATGACTCTTCCAATCAAGACGATTGGGCTGATTTACTTTCCTATGCAGAATTTTCATACATTCACCTTGATTCTGACTTTGCTGGAGCCTCCCCTTTCTTTATTTTCTACAGGCGACATCCCTGCCCTTCCCTTTCCCCGCCGACCACCTCTAATGTTCCAGCGGTGGACTCCCAAATCCAAGAAATATCTTGCATCTAGCAAGATACCTGGCATTTTCTTCTCCAAGCATCTTCCCAGTCCAAGACACAAATGGATTAGAATGACTGCTCATGTTCTGACATGCTGCTCTGTGCATTATTCACCTCTCCCCACTTCTGCACTGCTGTCATCTCCGGCTTCTGCCCAGTGCCAACATACCCGTTTCTTAGGGCGCACAAGCGGCTCTTTAATATTTAAAGGGCCAGCGTTCCCCTGATGTCCTATCACCTGCAACCTTCACCTTTATTAGGACACCTCCCCATGCTTCTTTGCCAGATTGTTGGTGTTCCTTTCTTAGAGTTTGACCCATTGCCTGTGTTCTGTGATTCCCGGTTCTGAACCTTTGCTATTGGGCTTTGACTATTCTCTGCCTGCTGCCTGCCCTGAACTTTGTGCAAATGACCTAGTTATACTATGCCTGCTGCTTACCCTGACCTTTCTGCCAGTGACCCGACTATGCCTCAGCCTTCTCCCTCTTTACCTTGCTGCAACACAAGTGGCCACGTTATGAGTAGCTGGGAGTCTCCCCCAGTAAAGCCCAACCTGCCTTGTGGCAGGCTCTGGTGAATACTGGGGGATCCTTAGTCTCGGTTCCCTGGCTTGCCTAAATGTTGTTGAGTAAATGTCAAACACATTTGAACATGCTTTTTGTTCAGCAGTGGAGTATTGCATGGCGAGTGTGCATTCAGGCCATGGAGGTTGATTGCAATATTTATTGTTTTCTTTTAAACCATTGTACCTGCTGATTTCAGGTCTTTCTGTAGCTCTCCACAGGTGGTCTGGGCTCTTGGACAACTCTTCTGATATTTATTTATGCTCCTCTGTCGGAACTCTTGCGAGTAGCACCTGGTCGGGGCTAGTTTATGGTGAAATTATGTTCTTTTCACTTCCGGATTATGGCCCCAACAGTGCTCTTTGAAACCTTCAGTAGGATACAAATTCTTCTGTAACCAATGTCATCAGCATATTTTTGAAACAAGAAAAAAGCCAGCTCACCTCCTAATATTTAGACTGTAGCATAACAGTCACGACTGTACTCTAATCTGCGTCCCATACAACACTGCAAATCCAGAGCAAGAGAAAAGAGTAGATTGGCACCAGTCACAGACATGAGATAAAATTATTCAATGTTTATTCCAAGCATTAAAAGCAAACAGGGGAATCAAAAACAGCAAACCTGTGTACATGCATGGTCAGAGGGGCGGATAGAAGGTAGGCTGACGCCTTTCGGGTCAAAAGTAGCCCTTAGTCTTAGCTACACCATACTGACATATGCATCCTTTTATAGTGATTTAAGAACAATAATTGATTAAACGATTATACACGTTAACACCTGCTATGCACTTACCCGGTATGATGGCGCCATAAGCATGTAGCGATAATGCGACACACCCCGTGACCGGAAGTCGGGAGATGAGTAACTGCGCTACGCCGGAAGCCAGCAAAAAGCTTGCGTTCCAATGAACGGAAGCAACCCAAACCGGAAGCCGGCCACCGGAAAAGAAGCAGAAACTATGGCAACCATCTGCAACATAAACCAGGAGCGCGGTCAGGTGATAAAGACATGAAAGGCCAAGAGGTAATACCAGACTGTGCAGAAACATATCAAATACAAAAAATATATTATAAAATAACACATGCACAGTTTTAAGGCATTAAATATATATCAACTGCATGGACTTCTGGCACATATATCCCGATCGGTGGTGGTAAATATCAGCACGTATATACAGATGTTATTAAACCAGTTCTTAATAGTATTCTGAAAATATATACATAATATTACAGTATCTATATAAAACAATAAAAGACTGCACTAACATAATAAGGCATATAGAAACTATACTACGAAAGAAACAATTCAATGATGAAACATAATTTCCCGACGTAAATTCAATCCATAGCACAATGCTATTCAACATAGAATCCAGTAAGCTTCCTTATCCCGTACACGATATTCCCAATCACCTCCTCTCCTTGGCTTGGCAATTTTTCAATAGCCATGACTTTGAGTTCATTAGTACGGGATTCATGATAAGTAATGCAGTGTTGTGCAATATTGGATTTATTGATTTTATTGGGATTGGAAATATCGCTCAGGTGCTCAAGGAAGCGAGTCTTCAATTTACGAACCGTACTCCCTACATAAAATACATTGCATACCATACATGAAATTATGTAGACCACATGATGCGAGTTACAATTAAGAAAACCTCGTACTTTATACACTTTAGAACCATCTGAGTTAGAGAAGCTGTCAGTGGACGTCACATAGCTGCAAGTCTTGCAGGGATGCGATCCACATTTGAAGAAGCCATTGTATCGTAGCCACGTAGGTTTAGTCCTCGGAGAAGAAATAGCACTTGGAGAGAGAATACTGCCTATAGTTCTAGGCCTTCTTGCAACAATCCGACATCCATGTTGCAGGATATTATCTAAAGTCTCATCCTCTTGTAACATAGGTAAGTATTTGAGGATAATGTTTTTAATTTCCCCAAACTGTTGACTATGGTCTAAGACCATTACAGGTTTATTTGAACCTCCTGAGTTATCTCTATGTTTTTTAGATTTGCGAGTCAGTAGACTTTCGAGAGACCGCTGACCAACTATAACCGAAGCTCTGTCCAGAGTCCAGTTCGGATAACCTCTAGATCTCAATCTATCATGAATAATCTGTCTTTCATCTTCATAGTCAGAGGTTAGAGTACAATTTCGTCTGGCTCTGGTAAGCTCTCCAACTGGAATAGCCATCTTGGTAGAATTGACATGGATGCTCCTATGGTGTAAGATAGTATTACCACTTGTTGGTTTGCGGAAACTTTTGGTGGTAATAATCTGCTTAGGTATACCCAAGAGTGTCAGATCTAAAAATGTTATGGAGGAAGAATGGACCTGGAAAGTGAATCTCGAGTGTACGGCAGGCACCTCGCCCCTCCAGATAAGGAGGAGATCGTCGATGTACCTGCCGTACCCCTCGATGCTGTCCCCAAACGGATTGATGTCAGAAAAAATATATTGAGCCTCCCACCAAGACACAGTAAGGTTGGCCAATGATGGTGAGTATTTGGCACCCATAGACACCCCCTTGACTTGGAGATAAACAGTATCACCAAAAGAAAAATAGTTATGGTTCATCAAAAACTCGCTGACCATAAGAATGAATGCTATAAGATCCCTGGAATAATCACTGAAACTCTCCAAATGAAATTGAAGGGCAGCAAGAGCAATGTTATGGGGAATACTTGTGTACAGCGACTCAATATCGCAACTGAGCCAATTGAAGTCAGCAGACCACGTTTTATTTTGTAAACACATAAGAACATCCTTTGTATCCCTCAAAAAACCAGGCACACGTTGCACCAATGGCTGTAAATAAGAATCAAGCCACTGGCACAATCGTTCCAACAAGGACCCTATGCCAGAGACAATCGGACGCATAGGAGGAATATCTTTGTTTTTGTGAATTTTTGGTAAGCCGTATAAAATTGGCATTACCGGATGTTCAATTAATAAATGTTCCGACTGTCTCTAGCTCAGGATACCCAATGAGACCCCCTCCTCCAATAAACTGCCCAACTCCCGCTGGAAACTACAGGTAGGATCGCTAATTAACCTTCTATAGGTAGAAGAATCCTGTAGAAGTTGAGACATGGCAAGGTTATAAGGTTATAATCACTCAGATTCATAACCACCTGCAACATGGATGTCGGATTGTTGCAAGAAGGCCTAGAACTATAGGCAGTATTCTCTCTCCAAGTGCTATTTCTTCTCCGAGGACTAAACCTACGTGGCTACGATACAATGGCTTCTTCAAATGTGGATCGCATCCCTGCAAGACTTGCAGCTATGTGACGTCCACTGACAGCTTCTCTAACTCAGATGGTTCTAAAGTGTATAAAGTACGAGGTTTTCTTAATTGTAACTCGCATCATGTGGTCTACATAATTTCATGTATGGTATGCAATGTATTTTATGTAGGGATTACGGTTCGTAAATTGAAGACTCGCTTCCTTGAGCACCTGAGCGATATTTCCAATCCCAATAAAATCAATAAATCCAATATTGCACAACACTGCATTACTTATCATGAATCCCGTACTAATGAACTCAAAGTCATGGCTATTGAAAAAATTGCCAAGCCAAGGAGAGGAGTGATTGGGAATATCGGTACGGGATAAGGAAGCTTACTGGATTCTTATGTTGAATAGCATTGTGCCTAATGGATTGAATTTACGTCGGGAGATTATGTTTCATCATTGAATTGTTTCTTTCGTAGTATAGTTTCTATATGCCTTATTATGTTATTGTAGTCTTTTATTGTTTTATATAGATATTGTATTATTATGTATATATCTTCAGACTACTATTAAGAACTGGTTTAATAACATCTGTATATACGTGCTGATATTTACCATCACCGATCGGGATATATGTGCCAGAAGTCCATGCAGTTGGTATATATTTAATGCCTTTAAACTGTGCATGTGTTTATTTTATAATATATTTTTCGTATTTGATATGTTTCTGCACAGTCTGGTATTACCTCTTGGCCTTTCATGTCTTTATCACCTGACCGCGCTCCTGGTTTATGTTGCAGATGGTTGCCATAGTTTCTGCTTCTTTTCCGGTGGCCGACTTCCGGTTTGGGTTGCTTCCGCCATCATACCGGGTAAGTGCATAGCAGGTGTTAACGTGTATAATCGTTTAATCACTTATTGTTCTTAAATCACTATAAAAGGATGCATATGTCAGTATGGTGTAGCTAAGACTAAGGGCTACTTTTGACCCGAAAGGCGTCAGCCTACCTTCTATCCGCCCCTCTGACCATGCATGTACACAGGTTTGCTGTTTTTGATTCCTCTGTTTGCTTTTAATGCTTGGAATAAACATTGAATAATTTTATCTCATGTCTGTGACTGGTGCCAATCTACTCTTTTCTCTTGCATGAGCATATTTTGCAACAAAAAGGTTTCAAAGGTCTTGAGACAGCTCACTGGTTTTCTTGTGGGGCACCTTCGTAATGAGACACCTTTATCAGGCCATCAGTTGAACCAGCTAATAAAATTTTTCACTAAGTGGCAGGATTGCTTTCTAAATACTAATAGAATTCAGCTGGTGTCATGACTTTCATGGCTCTTTATACCTCTCTTTCTTCAAGTGTTCAATACTTTTTCCCTGTGTCATTTCTCATTACTATACATTACTAATTTATGGACATCTATGGTTTGATTTCTTTGCCTGTGTGGGTTGGATAGGTTGTTACAGATATATGATGAGAATTCCATAACAATAGCACCATTAGAAATGTACAGTGGTGGACAAAAGTATTGGCATCCCTGCAATTCTGTCAGATAATACTCAGTTTCTTCCTGAAAATGATTGCAATCACAAATTCTTTGGTATTATTTTATCTTCATTTAATTTGTCTTCAATGGAAAACCACAAAAAGAATTGTCATAAAGCCAAATTGGATTTAATTCCACACCAAACATAAAAAAAGGGGGTGGACAAAAGTATTGGCACTGTTTGAAAAATCATGTGATTCTTCTCTAATTTGTGTAATTAACAGCACCTGTAATTTACCTGTGGCACCTAACAGGTGTTGGCAATAACTAAATCACACTTTCAGCCAGTTGACATGGATTAAAGTTGACTCAACCTCTGTCCTGTGTCCTTGTGTGTACCACATTGAGCATGGAGAAAAGAAAGAAGACCAAAGAACTGTCTGAGGACTTGAGAATCCAAATGGTGAGGAAGCATGAGCAATCTCAAGGCTACAAGTCCATCTCCAAAGACCTGAATGTTCCTGTGTCTACTGTGCGCAGTGTCATCAAGAAGATTAAAGCCCATGGCACTGTGGCTAACCTCCCTAGATGTGGACGCAAAAGAAAAATTGACGAGCGATTTCAACGCAAAATTGTGCGGTGGTGGATAAAGAACCTCGACTAACATCCAAACAAGTTCAAGCTGCCCTGCAGTCCGAGGGTACAATAGTGTCAACCCATACTATCCGTTGGTGTCTGAATGAAAAGGGACTGTATGGTAGGATACCCAGGAAGACCCCACTTCTTACCCCGAGACATAAAAATTCCAGGCTGGAGTTTTGCCAAACTACCTGAGAAAGCCTAAAACATTTTGGAAGAATGTTCTCTGGTCAGATGAGACAAAAGTAGAGCTTTTTGGGAAAAGGCATCAACATAGAGTTTACAGGAAAAAAAAAGAGGCATTCAAAGAAAAGAACACAGTCCCTACAGTCAAACATGGCGGAGGTTCCCTGATGTTTTGGGGTTGCTTTGCTGCCTCTGGCACTGGATTGCTTGACCGTGTGCATGGCATTATGAAGTCTGAAGACTACCAACAAATTTTGCAACATAATGTAAGGCCCAGTGTGAGAAAGCTGGGTCTCTCTCAGAGGTCATGGGTCTTCCAGCAGGACAATGACCCAAAACACACTTCAAAAAGCACTATAAAATGGTTTGAGAGAAAGCACTGGAGACTTCTAAAGTGGCCAGCAATAAGTCCAGACCTGAATCCCATAGAACACCTGTGGAGAGATCTCAAAATGGCAATTTGGAGAAGGCACCCTTCAAATCTCAGGGACCTGGAGCAGTTTGCCAAAGAAGAATGGTCTAAAATTCCATCAGAGCATTGTCAGAAACTCATTGATAGTTACCAGAAGCGATTGTTCGCAGTTATTTTGGCTAAAGGTTGTGCTACCAAGTATTAGGCTGAGGGTGCCAATACTTTTGTCCGGCCAATTTTTGGGGTTTTGTGTGAAATGATGAATGATTTCATTTTTGATTCATTCTCTTTTGTGTTTTTTCATTGCAAGCAAAATAAATGAATATATTAATACTAGAGATGGGCGAATTTCCCAAAATCGTTTCGTTCACTTCGCCGAATTTCTCGGCAAAAAATAACTTCGTTCCGAATTATTTTCGGCAAATTACTTTAAAAAACACTTTTCCCAGGCCACAACCGCGGGTGTGTAGAACGTTTTCCCATCTTAAAACGAGGGCGGTTGGCTTCATACAATGTTGTGTTTTGATGACACGCACTAGGGCCCCCCGTCTTAGAATCGCTTACTCAAAATTCCTGGGATTAAAGGGGGAAAAACTGACCAAAAAACTGAAGCGGAATTTCCCTGAAAAAGTCACCCAGAGAAAGCTGGAAAAAAACAAGTGAGAGCTCAGTGGCAACATCATGACAGAGTGGGGGGTGACGGGGCCCCACAGCAGCAGAGCCGGACAGGGCACAATGACATCTGGAGGGGGCAAAAACGGGAATAGTCACAGAGTGGCAAAAAAACACATGTGGAGGTCACGGCAGCAGCAGCATGAGGTCAGACAGTGCAAAAGGGGAAAAGGGTGTGTGGGCACGGCATCAGCCACAGCAGCAGCATAAGGTAAACATTGGCACAATGACAATTTTTGTAGGCCCACAGCAGCACCCACAAGCGCAGGGAAACAGGGCACAATGCACATGTGTAGGTCACGCACACCCCAGCACACATGGGTCAAACGTGGCACAAGGGGAACGTGTGTAGGTCCACGGAAAGCAGCCACAGCACAGCATGAGGCAACAGTGGCCAATCAATTCTGGAGGGGAAAAAACGGAGTAGGCCAAAGGGGGGAAAAATGAACAGGTGTAGTCAGGGCAGCAGCCACAGCGCAGCATGGGGTCAACAGTGGCCAAGACATTCGGGAGGTGGCAAAAACGGGAAAGGTCACAGAGGGGCACAATGAAGGTGTGGGGGTGGGGGGCCCAATACCAGCCCCTTGGTAAAAGGTTGGGGGCAGATGGAAAACTTCACAGATTGTGGCATCAGGGGGGTGGGCGGCATCGACAGGGCTGGGCGGTATTTGAACCCAGACTAATTTCTCACAGTTTGGGTGGGGGCTCATGGCTGATGTAGTCTACGCCAAAGGGCATCGGGTGGGAAATCCGGCCGATCCACCCTGATTCATCTTGACAAAGGTCAGTCTTTTCCACTTTTCCCGTGGAAACGGGTTTCCCTTTGGGGAAACAGGGCCCCCGCCGACTAAAACACCCGCTCTGATGCCACCTACGGGCTGGGCAGGACAGCTTCTCCACTGAAACTCGGCAAGTTGCGGCCACACACCCAGTTGGCGCCAAGTAGTCCAGGGATCTTCTAACTGGGGTGGCAGAGTGAGGTCCAAGTGGCCACCACCTGTTGGTTCGGGACTGTCCAGTCCGCTGCGCGCTTTTGCTGGCGATACCCCCCACAGGCGGGGAAGGAAGCTGCTATCAGTGACTCCAACTTGGTTTACTGCTATGGAGCGGGGTACGCCCTACCCCCCCCACCTTCTCCCAGCCCGCGGCAGTATACGTGAGCGTGAGGAACCCCCCGGTCAGACCTTCAGAGGGGGGACGTGCCGCCTAGGCAGGGGGCCAAACTGTTACGGGTTTCCCAAAAGTATTTGATTTTGCCCCTTTTAAATACGGGGAAAAAAAGGCCCCATTTTGGACCTAGCGAGGGTCCAATAGGTGGAGAGCCCTAAGTCATTCCCCCTGCCGGATCGCTATTTGGGTTCACTACCGGCAAAAAAGCATGCTGCGGGCCCCTCTGCACAAGTGACCGAGGGGCCCCTGCCTCCATTTCCCCTGTAACTGCCCGGGGCTTGGGGGGGTTATCTGCCTCGTCTTCCTCATCTCCATCACCTTCCAGCTCTCCTGCTCCTCCTCCTTTCACCTGGGTAAAAACCACTCATTCACCAGACAATGCTTCTGTTTCCCAACGTCCTCCCCCTCCTCCTCCTCCTCCATCTCTCCCCGCGCTCATGTGGCCAAGAAAATGTAGTCGCCCGTCTCCGTCCCCCCCGCCCAGACAGATTTTTCGCACTGTTTCCCGGACTGAAGCTGGAAAGCTATTCATCCCCTAGTCCTGGCGACGAAAATAAACGCCTCCTCAATGGCCTCACAAAAGGCAGGGGTCACCATGAGCTGCCACGGTGACATCAAAATTACACAGGGGTACTTCTGTTCCCCGGGATATCAAAAAAAAGTTAATGGGCCCTTTTCTGTTCATACAGTCGGGCCAAATGTGCAGGCTGGAATCCAGCGGGTGGAAACATCGCATATCAGAGTGTGTTGGGGGGGGCCGTTTTGCCGCGCAATCGAGGAGGGGTTCCGGGTTTTTCGAATGGATAAAATGCACACGTTTCCCGGCTATTTTCAGAATGTTCGAAGATCGGTGGAAACTTCAGGAACCCCTTTTAAAAACCCAAATTTAACCGTGCGCCCTGCAGGGGGCATGGGGCCATCCCTCCCCGGGCAGCCGGACACCAGTTTCCCCCCATTGTCCGTCACCATGGGTTTCCCATTTGCAGTTGGCCCCCGGGGAAAACCAAACACGATTTCTTGCTGCATGACGTGGGGCATTCCCCGGGAGGAACCAGGTTAGAACTGCGTGAACCGCTGGCCCTACACATGTGGTTGAGGAGGTACTTTGGGGGGCTGAATGGTGGGGGGTGGTGGAGGAGGAGGAGGCGGACATTGGCGCAGGTGCAGCAGTTTGACAACGTGGAGGAGAAAGCGGACGTCTCCCGTCCCAATTGTTGGTGTGCCTGGGCCGGAAGCACATTCACCCAGGGGGCCCGGGAAAAGGGACATGTACGGGCCCCTGATCGTAGTTACAGCTCCAGACGCCCCCGCTGCCTTTGCACCTTGGGAAAAAAAACCGACAACCCTCAGGACGGGGCCCCCCTTTCTGTTCTCCCATATTTTTTAAGTGCTGGTACTCCCTTTTTTGGAAAAAAAAAATTTACGGCTTGGGGGTCCCATCTCGGCTGGGCACAAGCCTTATTTCCCTCTGAATGGGTGAGAGTCCCCCCTTTTGGGGAAAGGGGGGGGGATTTGCAAGAAACCAACAACTTGGACAGGAGCACGGTCAGCTGCGGGCCACCTTAGGAGGGTTTGGAAAGCTTTACTGTTGTCTTTTTTGCAATCATTCGCTGAACGCCCGCTGGCCCCTGAATAGCGGGGAAAGCAGGAGAATCGGGCCCGGGAGATGATGGGGGCAAAGAAAAACACCCTCCCTTCTCCCAAAGGTGGGGGGACCCTTGGGCTGGCTGAAAATCCCATGCGTGCCATGGGCGTGCTGCTCCCTGTTGCTGTGGCACCCAGTAGGGAAAAAAACCACATCTGAGCCATTTTTTACCCCAGGCCACCGGGATGGTGAGTGCATGCTTTGGGACGAAAGGGCCGTGGGTGCCAAACCTTTGGGCTCCCTGGCTACGCTTAAACCTTTCTCTTACAATTTCCTAAATATCCCCAAATTCGGCCCTCCGTTTTGGTCTTAGCAAAAAAAGGGCCACCACCCGGGGAGAAAATCGGTTTTTTACCCCCAAACGCCCCCCCACTGAGTGACTGCTGCCGCCGCTCCTCGCTGAGCCCCTTGCGCAAACTTTTTTGGACCTACGAAGGGGGTTTTTTTCCCCCGTGGCCGTTTGGGCCCCCCCGACCTCACACTGCTCCCTATCCTGCTGACTCAGGGGCCACAGGGACCCATTTTGTGGCTGCACCGCTGCCTGACGCGCAAGCTGACCCCCCTCTTCCCCTGACGATGATGAAGCCCTTATAGTTTCAATATTTTTCATGGGTTTTTTGGGCCCAAAAAAAAAGACAAGCCCCATCAAAGTTCAGCCTTTTTGTGCTAAGGTTTTAAATCCAGGGAAGGCAAAAACCCCCAATGGGGTTTAGAACCCAAGGGCCCTAAATTTTGGGGAAAAAAAAATTCCTTCCTGACCCCAATCTGGAAATCAGAAAAATCCCGGGGATCAATGACCCCTTCTGAACCCTTTAAGTCACTAAAAGTTTTAATTATTACCTCCAGAAATTTTTTCCAAACCCCTTTTTGAACTTTTAAATTGATTCACCAAAAAACCCCGCCCCTTGACAGAAAATTCCATAGTTCATTGCCTCTTACAATTTAAAGAACCCCTTTTTCTATGTTTATGTAGAAACTTTTCCGTTCCTTCAAACTTTAAAGGACCCCCCTTTGTTCTAGATACAGCCCTGTGTAAAAATTTAAAATCTTGGGAGAGATCTCTATATTAAACCTTTTGATGTTTTTAAACATTTTTATTATGCCCCCCCAAACCCTTTTTTTTTCCCTAAACTAAATAACCCAACTTCCCAAAACTTTCTGTGTACTGAAAGTCCACGCAGTCCTTTTATTATTTTTTTGCCCCCCCTTTGTCCCTTTTTTTCAAGTTTTCTAAAATGTTTTTTCCTGTGCCCGGGTGCCCAAAACTGTACACAAAATTCCCCATGTGGGGTTTCTAACCAGGGGAACTTGAAATAAGGGGAGAATAATGTTTTTTTCATAAAGTCATCTATCCCCCTTTTAATGCACCCCATGATCCTTTTTCTTTGGGCTGCTGCCTGCACTGGCTGCTACAATTTTTTTTTACTGCCCAACCGATTCCCAAGTCCTTCCCCAATGTACTTTTACCCAGTTTTTTTTTCCTTTTAACATGTAATCATGAAATGGTTTTCCCCTTCCCCATGTGCTAACCTTGCATTTATCAGTTTAAAACCTCATCTGCCTTTTTCCCTGCCCGGGCCCTCCAACTTACCCCGGGATCCCTTTTAATAACATATTTTTTCCTCTATTTGTTGATTATTTACAGAGCTTAGAATGTCTCCCAAAGTTTCGAATTTTTCTTTTAAACCCCCTGTGAAAGATCTTTAAATGAAAATTTTAAAAAGAGGATGGGGCCCCCAATTTATGCCCCTTGGTGGTCCCCCATGTAACAGCGTTCCAGTCGGGTATGTACCGTTAATTCCCTCCCCTTTTTTTTTTTAATCAGTGACCCATTATTTAAACCACTTGCAAAACATTTTCCCCCAGTCCAACCCTTTCCCCTTTTTAATTTCCCAAACCCCTTTTATGGGGCACTGTTCAAATGCTTTAAAAAAAATTAGATATATACATCCAGTGCCTCACCCCGACCCCAGTCAAGCATTGACTTCCCCCATAGAAGTGATAAGATTATTTCTGACGGGAAAACCGATCCTTCATAAAACCCGTGCGGGAAAGGGGTTTTATACATTTATTTTCAGTGAGATACCCCCAGGTTTCCATCTTAAAAAAAAAACCCTTCAAACTTTTTACCTACAAAAAAGGGGTTTAAAGTTTACGGGCCTTATTTTTCCGGATCACTTTTTGCCCCCTTTTTGAATTTTGGGCACCACATTTGCTATGCGCCAATCCTTTGGGGACTCCCCCGTTATTGGGACGCCCCATGAATATTAAGAATAGGGGCCTATCTAGGGCATCACTTAACTCTTTTAGGACACGTGGGTGTATCCCATCGGGCCCGGGGGATTTGCCCTATTTTAATTTTCCCCAAAGACGGAGCTGCACTTCTTCCGGGGTTAGACAAAAAATTTTTAAAGTTGGAGTTTATACATCTTCTTTTTTCCAAACGGGAAGGTCACCTCCTGGGTTTAAATACAGTGGAAAAAAAAAAGGTTTTAAAAATACGTTTCCCTTTTTTCTCATCCCCCTTTTTACTGTCTCCCCCCTCGTTTTTTTAAAAGGGCCCCAAACTTTTTCCTTTTTTAATTTTTTTACTATTTATATAGTTAAAAAATTTTTGGGGTTATTTTTATTTTTCTTTTGGCAAATGTCTTTCCGTCCCAGCTTTGTTTCCTTTATTTTATTTTACACACTTTTTTTTTCTCTATAGCTTTTTAAAGTGCCTCTTCACTGCCCCTCCTGTTTTGTAGGTGAAACGCTTTCTTTTTGTTTTTTATTCCCCTTTTTTACACCCTGTTGCCCCACTTTGGGGTTTTTCCTGTTTCAAAAAAATTTTTTTTATTACCATAAGGTATTACCTCTCCCCCCCAGGGGGTACCCAAGGTTTTTTTTTTAAAAAATACCCCATTTTTTTTTAAAGTTCTGCCTTTTTTTTAAAAAACACATTGCCCCAGTCAATACGGTTTAGGGCCTCCCTAAGCAGAATAAAAATTTGCCTTCCTAAAATTCAGTGTTTTTGTGGCTCCTTGACAAAAAACTTATTTTAAAGATAAACGGAAAAATTTTTTTAATTTTTGGTCCCCTTTTTCCCTAGGGGCCCCTAACCTGAACCTTTTTTTTCTCTGTCAGGTCTATTAGTTAATATTTGGTCTTAAAGGGTCCTTTCCTTAGTCGGTTCCGCACCATTTGGGAAAAGGGAAATTTTCATTTTATTGACAAAAACCTGTTTTCCTTTTTGAAGCTACAAACTTCAGATTTTCCCCAAATTTTTGTCGGATAGTGAAAAGTCCCCATAAAAAAAAACCTCATTCTGAAATTTGCCACCTAATCTATTTGCCTGAGGAGTAATCTTCTATGGGTTCTGTTTTAAATTTGGGGGGGGGGCCCATGCCCGACCCCCCATTTTGTAAATTTTATTTGTTATCGTTACCCCCTTGTATATTTACCCAAAAATTTTTTCCACAAAGCATTACCTGTACCTATATCTTCCCCCCAGTGGTTTTGGGTTCAGACAGGGAAATTTTAAAAAGAGACAGGGCAACCCCCCCCTTTTGGGGCTTTACGATCCTTTTTTAAATTTGACTGTAACCCGTAAGTTAACCCCCCATCGTAGTCTCGTCCACCATGTTCGTTTTCCCCAAATATGTCATATTTTCTTTAGCTATTAATAATTTTTTGTTTCATTTAAAATTTTTTTTGGTCCCGGGCCCGGGATTTTCCTCAAACCCCGGGTCCCAAAATGCGGTCGGCTACATCATCCCTCAAATTTTTTGTTTCATCGTACTGCTGTCCCTTTATCATGGTCTTGGTATGCAGAGGCTGACCCCTACAAATTTACCTCCCATGCCACTCTCCAATCTATACTTTTCCGCCTACTGCAAAAAAGCAGGGGATTTTTGGCCCCATTTCTTCGCTGCCAAGTAGCTGCTGGGCTGCCCCCCTAAAATTTTTATACGCAAAATATTTGGGCCTGACCCCCGAAACCCATAGTGATTTTGGGTAGGGAAAACCCGGTGGGACAGAGGCGGGTTGGGGGACAGGTGAGGGCCCTGACCCCCTCCCCGGGCCAAAAACCCCAAATAAAAAGGGTTTTTTCTGCGATCCCCCCGACTCTTGGCTGGGGTTTTTCAGATGGGAGGAAAATGGAAAAGGACCTGTCAAAACCCAATCAAGAAAACCCTTTGGGGGGCTAGTCAGTACACGGCCCCCTAAAGACAGCGGGAGTTTTTGGCCCCACCGGGGGACCCCGGGTGCGACGTCCCCTTGCTGTGCTGGGGACCCTGGGCCTGGAATGGGTTTTTTGCCTCTGCCCCTCGCGGGGAAGAGCCTGCCAAACCCTCTGTTTTGACATTTTCTGTTTGTTCTAAAAATGTTCAACAATGTTTTATAAGATATCTGTATTTGATAAATACACACCCTGATTTTTTCGCCAAAAGAACCCCCTAAAAAAGCTTGGGTTTTTCCCCCTTTGGGTATAAATTTTCGCCCCAAATTTTGGGGAGGAAAAATTTTACTTTTTTGTGGGTTTTTAAAAACTCTGGGGATTTTACTGAATATAAAAGCAAAAACAGGCTTAATTTAACCCTTTGGATATGGGAAATTTGCTACAGAATTTTCCCTTTTGTGGCGGTTTAAAAAAAAAAAAAATTTCTTTTACTGGAAATACAACTGCAGAACAACGCGGGAATTAAAACCCCCGGGAAATTTTAAATTTCGAAAAGAAATTTAGCAACCCCAAATAGTAGCTTTTTAGGTGGGTTTCAATGGCGTTTATTTTCTACACAAAAAAGAGATAAAATTTTAAAAATTAACCCTTTGCTTGGGGAATTTTGCTACAGGGAAAAAAGTATATATTTTTGGGGATTAAAAAAGGGCGGGGTTTTTTGGGGTCGCACACCAGCAAAACAAAAGCTTAATTTTAAACCCCTGGGTGTTAAAATTTCGGGGAAAAAAAAATTTTGGGCCACCACAAAAATATTTGCTTTTTGGGTTTCAATTGCGTGTTTTTTAGCCACAAGCAAAAAGATTTAAAATTTTAATTTTCCCTTTTTACTTTTGAAATTTTGGGACAGGAAAAAATTTATTTGGGTTTTTTTGGCGTTGAAAATGACGGGTTTCTTGGGGTCAGCACACCCCAAAAAAAGCTTAATTAACCCCTGGATGTAAAATTTCCCAAACAAATTGGGCCCCCAAATTCCAAAAAACTAGAAAAAAAATTTTGTTTTTTGCTTTTTTAAAAAAAAGTTTTTTGGTTTTTTTCTTTTTCCCCCACAAAAAACCAAAGGGGGAAAATTAAAAAATTAAAAAAATTACCTTCCGCTGTTTTGGTTTTTTAAATTTTTTTGCAAAAGGGAAAAAAAGTATATATTTTGGCGTTGGGGAAAAAGACGGTTTCTTTGGGGGCAGCCCCACCAGCAAAAAAAACGTTAATTTAAACCCCCGGATGTAAAAATTTGGGCCCAAAAGAATTGGGCAGCCCCAAAAATTAAAGTGGTATTTGTATTGTAAAAAGCTGTTTTTTTAAATAATACAAACAGGAACTTTGGTTTGATCCCCCCTTGGATATTGAAAGTTTATCAGCTGCAGGGGGGACGCACACTGGATTTCAGATCCCAATTTCCCCAAAAAAAAAAGAAATAGGGAAAATTAAGAGAACCCGTCCTGAGACCCCCGCTTGGGGCACCCCCCCAAAAATTTGCTGTATAAAAAAACAGTTCCCTTTGTGGAGCTTTTTCACAATTTAGCCCGGGCAGCACCTTCCCTGATCCCTTTCAGTAAGGGGGGAGTGTTAGTCCCCCCGGGATCGCGCCAGGGGCTTATTTTGCGGTGGGCGTTAAAAGAATCCCGCCGGGCTTGAATTTGGGTTCATCCCCTGCACATGTCCCTGAGGCTATGCCTTCTTTTCCCAGAGTGGGTTTGCCCATGTAGCGCCATGGGGCTCGCAGCCATTTTATCAATCAAAAGCACACTTCGCACCCCGAACTACCCAAACTTGGGACTTTTTGTTCCCGAAACCCCAAAATTTTCCCGAAAATTTTAAACGAATTTCCACTTTCGTAAAGAAAACGAAATTTGCCCATCTCTAATTTTTACCAAAGAATTTGGTTTATTGCAATCATTTTTTAGGGAAAAAAAAATGGTATTTTTCTGACAGAATTGCAGGGGGGACAATACCTTTGGCCACCACTGTATTTATTTTGAAAATTGGTGACATATTCAAACCTAACCCCGTGTACAAGGAAAACATGTTAGGGTTAGGGAAATTTTTAAATTGGGGTTTGGGTTAGGGTTTTGGTTTTTTTCAGGTAGATTTTAAAGGGTTTTAGTTTGGGGGAAAATTTTGGGGGTTTGGGTTTTGGGGGAGGGGGGAAAAAGGGTTTTAAAAAAATTTTTGGGGAGGGGTTTGGATTAAGTTATGGTTGGAGTTTGGGTAGAATTAGGAGTGTGTAATATTTCCAAAGGACTTTATTGTAGAAAGACACAGAGACAAACATAGCAATAGGCAAACAGTCCCGGAAACGTCTCTTGGAAAAGGAGGTGTGTTTCCTTGGGACCACAGAGGGCAGTTACCTGTCCAGCCCCGGCCAGGGAAGTTAGAGGAGAGGACAGAAATGTCAGGCAGGTGGTTTCATGGGTACAGGACCAGTGGACAGAGACGCAGTCTCGGGGACAACGAACCAGACAAGGTGGTACCGAGCAGACACAGGAAAGTCCATACCAGCCAGGCTTGGGGTAGAAATCCACGGCACACAAAAAAGTTATGTAAAAAAGTTAAGTGCTTTTACTTGTAAGCATTTAGTGATACAAAATATGTATAATGTTCTTCTTCTGAAAAACACAAGGAGAAAAAGAGAAGGGAGGGGGAAGGTAGGATCGAGAAAGGTAGTCTAGGAAGGGCTGCAAAATATCGCTCAGCAGATTAGAGTCCAATTGAGCTGGAAACTTTCACAAGAGGAGACAAATGTTGGGATAAAGCCAAAAGAGTGTGGATCATCCAAGCTTCAGTTTCTGTTAAAGTAGAGTAGTGAGGAGATCATGAGGTTACTCTGTGCTGAGTTGCTGTTGTTTGCAGTCCGTCCATTCATTGGCGAGAATCCAAGTTGGTGCTGAAAGAGCATGAGGACTTTTCTGTGAGCTGTTTTGGTCAAGCCTGGTTTCCTGCTCCAATGTGTCCCTGGAGTGTGTAAGATAGGGAGATTTTTGCCTGGAATGTTGCAACATTTTGGGCTCTGTAGCCCCTTATCAAGCTGCAGACGCAGAGCATCATATAGTGGAGGACGTCCAGGGTTGGAATTAGAGTAGCGTTAGAGTTGAGATTTGGGTTGAAGATAGTAGGCATTTTTATTTTAAATGTTTTATTATTTTTTTCAGTATTTTATAACACATAGCAATATGTTTCTGTATTGCTATGTGCTATGCCTGTGACTGTCTCTCAGAAAGGGGAATATCTCTCCTTTGGGAGAGCACCATAGAGGTGTGTAGAGTTTTGAGATGGCCTTTTTGCCCTCTACTAAGCATATGCATATCACAAGGCATTATGGAAAACAAGCTAAGAAGCTCAAATGCCCTCTATTGGATGTGACAAATCCCCATTTTGCTTCTGACTCACTGAATCTTTAAAGGGGTTTTATCGTTTGAAGTCTTCGTGCTCTTCAGCTAATTCTATGAGATTGAATTTGAAATCCAGGGGCGAGTCTCTTCTCTCAGCAGGCTGTCTCTTCTGCCAGGAGGCATCTCTTTCCTCACTGAAGATCTGTGACATCATCATTCTGTGAAGCAGGGGAAGAGGAAGGATGTCTGGAGAGCATGCAGCCTCCTGCAGTGTTCTCATGTGTCTGTCTGTTAAACAGTCAGTAATTAGTCAGATCATTCACCTTAGAGCTGGGAGATGAGTATACAGCCAGCGGCCCTTTCACATAGCTGGTTTCACTTTCGGTTTTAACAGCTCAGAGGGAAGTAAACACAGAGTGTGCAGGCAGCCAATAACAGTGCACTGGGCGTGTCATGGGTGGTTCCTATCTGGCAGCGTATCCTAAATGGCTGACTGAAATGTCAGTCAGCCAATCACAGTGCAGGGGGCATGTCCAGGGGCGGAATCCAACTGGGTACGTGTCCTGACTAGCCAATCACAGAAAATGGGGTGTGTCCCGACTAGCAGCAGCAAAAATAGAAAACAGATGCACAGAAAAGCTCAAATCTACTATACCAAGTGACTTATGTAATGCAAACCAATTACAAAAGTGCTTATTTTTACTGTCCCCATAATCTGGGATCTTTGATCTTTGTGTGTAGAGTTTTGAGATTGCCTTTTTGCCCTCTACTAAGCATCTGCATATCACAAGGCATTCTGGGAAAGGAGCTGGGAAGCTCATTGCCCCTCTACTAGATGTAACAAATCCTCAATTTGCTTGTGACTCACTGAATCTTTAAGAAGCAAAAGGGATATTAGCCAAGCCAGTATCACTCATCTACAGACAACTGCTGTTTCTTATATTATTATAACACCAGTTTAATTTAAATAATGGATATGTTAGTTTTGTACAGGTATTGTGTAGAACTCTTTTTCATAAAGTCCTTTTCATCAGTTTGATGCATAAACTATGTTATCATGCTATTTTTATATCTGCAGCTAATAATAATGATAATAAAAACAACAACAGGAAAACAATTCTTAATAAATCTATCTTCCTTGGATTTGACTTTCTCCAGCTCTTCTTTTTCACCTGGAGGCTTAACCTTTATACCTGTTATACTAATATGTACTTAGAGATTTCAATACAGTGGTTGGCTGAAAAAAGCAATTTCTAAAATCTGCATTGCAGTTGCTGACATTTCAGAATGTAAATTCAGATTACTGGCTGTACATCTGTGTTATCTTAAACAATCCTTTTTTTAATTTACCTAAAGGTTGAATGGCAAGCATGAATGACTAATTTACAGTGTCTGGTGATGAGAAGAGTAGCAATTAAGATTATCCTATTTATAGAACAGTAGATATTGTTTGTAGAGATGGGCGAATTGATTCTAACGAAGTGGAATTCGTTTAGAATTTCAGGAAAACTTCGGTTTGGAACGAAGTCGAAGTTTGGGGGACTTCGGGTGAACGAAGTGTGCTTTTGATTGATAAAATGGCTGCGAGCACATGGCGTTACATGGGGCAAAGCACTCTGGGAGGAAGAAGGGCATAGCCTGCATGATATGTGCAGAGATGAAGCCAATCAGAGACCGGCGGGATTCTGTGACGTCACCGCACTATATAAGTCCTGGCGCGATGCCGGGAGCTCACACTCCTCTCACTGTACGGATCAGGGAAGGTGCTGCCGCGGCTGATTGTGATAGCTCTCACTGAAGAACTGATTTTTATACAGCGATTTTTGTGGGGTGTCTCAGCTTGTCTCAGAGACTGTTCTCTTAATGTTCTATTTCTGATTTTTTGGGGTATTGGATCTGAAATCCAGTGTGCGTCCACTGCAGCTGCATATATATTCAATATCCAAGTGGGATCTAAGCCAGTTCCTGTTGTATTCATTTAAAGAAACAGCGTTTTACAATACAAATACCACTTCATTTTTGGCTGCTCAATTCTATTGCGCAATTTACATCCAGGGGTTAATTAAGCGTTGTTTTGCTGGTGTGCTGACCCCAAGAAACCGTCATTTTCAACGCCAAAATATATACATTTTTCCTGTAGCATAATTCACAAGCGAAGGTTAATTACAATTTTATCTCTTGTTGTGTGGCGTAGAAAACAGGCAATTGTAACACGCTACAAAGCTACTAGTTTGTGGTGGCCCAATTGTTTGGCGCAATTTACATCCAGGGGTTAATTAAGTGTTGTTTTGCTGGTGTGCTGACCCCAAGAAACCGTCATTTTCAACGCCAAAATATATACATTTTTCCTGTAGCATAATTCACAAGCGAAGGTTAATTACAATTTTATATCTTGTTTGTATTAATAAACACGCAATTGTAACACGCTACAAAGCTACTAGTTAGTGGTGGCCCAATTGTTTGGCGCAATTTACATTCAGGGGTTAATTAAGCATTTTATTGCTGGTGTGCTGACCCAAGAAACCGTCAATTTCAACGCCAAAATATATAAATTTTTCCTGTAGCATAATTCACAAGCGAAGGTTAATTACAATTTTATATCTTGTTGTGTGGCGTAGAAAACACGCAATTGTAATACGCTACAAAGCTACTAGTTTGTGGTGGCCCAATTGTTTTGCGCAATTTACATCCGGGGGGTTAATTAAGCGTTGTTTTGCTGGTGTGCTGGCCCCAAAAAAAAACCGTCATTTTAAAACGAAAAAACATACATTTTTCCTGTACATAATTCACAAGCAAAGGTTTTTAATTCAATTTTATCTCTTGTTGTGTGCGTAAAAAACCCCTTTGAAAACCGCTAAAAAGTATGTTTTTGGTTTGCTCAATTTTTTTGCGCAATTTACATCCGGGGTTAATTAAGCGTTTTTTCTGCAGTTTATCAGTAAAAAAAATTTTGTTTTTTACCGCCACAGAAAAAAATTCTGTAACATAATTCATATCCGAAGGGTTAATTAAACCTTTTTGGTTTTAATTCAATAAAAAACACAGAGTTTTTTAAAAGGCCTACAAGTCAATTTTTCCCGCCCCTTTGTGGAGCGCAAAATTTATATCCCAAAGGGTTTCCAAGTTCTTAGGGGTTCATTTGGGGAAAAATAAGGGTGTGTTTTTTCAAAAATAAGATACTTCATCAAACAAGGTCGTACATTTTAGAAAAAACAGATGTCCCCACAGAGAGGTGGCAGGCCTTTTACCTGCGAGTGGCGAGGGACAAACATTCCAGGCCCCGGTCGCAGCACAGCAGGGGCGTGCAGCAGATCAATCGGGGGAGGCCACAAAATTGCCTGTCATTACGGCGTGGTTGACCAGCAAAACCCCAAAGGGGTTTTTGATTTGGGTTGATAGGGCATCCACTTCCTCCCGATGACATTACAACCCCACCCAAAGGGAGTCCGTGGGATCGTCAGTAAAACAACCCTTAGTTGGCTTGGCCCGGGAGCGGGTAGCGGCCCCAAACCTGTCCTAAACCCGCCTTGCCCCAATTCCCCTTTTTCCCTCAGCCAGAAAGTGGGGTTTTCGTGTGGCCATGAGTCAGCGGAAACAGCGTGTAGGTGGGGAGCCAAGCGGCCACGGGGTAAAAAACCTGTTTCGCAGGTCCAAAAAAGTACCCGGCACAGGGGTCGAAAAGGCACGGGGGGGGGGAGTAGTCATTTACCAAAAGCAAAGCGTTGGCGGAAAAAACCCCGATACTCAAACGGTGTGGTTTTTTTCCCTTTGCTAAGAAAACCGTGGGAGCCAAAATATAAAAATATTAAAGAATCGGGTAAGCAAAAGTAAAAGCGTGGCCGGGAGCTAACGTTGGCACCACCCCCGGGGTCAACACATGCAGGTAACCATCCGGGTTTGGCCCCGGGGAGAAACTTTTTTGGGCTCAGGATGGGGTTGGCCCCATCCGCCGCCGCGAAAAGCAGCAGCAGCAGCGCCCAGTGGAAAAATCATGCCATTGCACCCCAAATTAAAGGGGCTCCACCCCAAACCTCTCAAAGGGGAGTGTTTTTTCTTTTGACATCATCTCCCGGCCCCGGGTTTGGTTCCCTGCTCCCCCTTTTTCCATGGGCCAAAAGATCTTTTAGCCGAGCCGATTGAAAAGAGAAAATCAGTATGGGGCCCCAAACCCACCCTAAGGTGCAGCAGCTGACTGTGCCCGCCCAAAAGTTGGGTTGGGTTTCCCCTTCAGCCCCCCCCTTTCCCAAAGGTGGATTTCCTAACCAAATTCAAAAGAAAACTAATGGTTTTGGGGGGGTGCCGGGGCCGGAGATGGAGATTTCCAACCGAAATTTCTTTTCAAAAAGGAAAGGTCCCAGCATTTATAAATTTGTAAAAACCCCAGAAGGGGGGCCCAAAAGCCCAAAGGGTTATCGGTTTTTTCCCAAAAGGTTTGAAGGGCCCCAGCACGGACTTCTGGAGCTGTAACTACGGCCCGGGGCCAGTACAGGGTTTTTTAAACGGCCCACTGGGTGAAAGGGTGCTTCCCCCCCAGGAACAAAACCAACAACTTGGACGGGGGGAACCCCCGTTTTTCTCCCCCAAACGTTGTTAACTGCTGCTCCTGCCCCAATGTCCCCCCTCCTTCCCCCTTTCCACCCCCAAACCCCAACCATCTAAAGCCTCCAAAAGTCCCTTGCTCCATAATTCCACATGTGTAGGGCACAGCGGTGTCACGATTTCAAATACCTGGTTGCCTCGGCGAACAAAAAGTCAAAAAGGGGGGAGGAACTGCTCCGCGTCATCCCAGCAAAAAAATTGATGTGTCCCTTTCTCCGCCCCAAAACTGAAAATTTGGGGAACCATGGTGACGGAAAAAGGGAGGAAACATGGTGCCGGCGGGCACCGAGGAGGGTTTGGTCCATGCGCCCTGAAATGGGGGCACTTGTTCAATCGGTTGTAAAAAAGGTTTCCCTAAAAGTCTTTTTCCACCGATCTTCAAAACCCATTCTAAAAATTGGCCGGGAAAACTGTGCTTTGCCCTTTAACCTTTCCCATACAAACCCAAAAGGAAAAAACCCTCCTCGAGTTCCCACCCGGCCAAAAGGGCCCCCCCCAAACACACTTGATATGCAATGTTTCCACCCTTTGGGAAATTTCCCTCCTGCCCCCTTTTGGGACCGACTGTATAAAACAGGGGAAAGGGCCCATTTTTAACGATTTTTGTTTATCCAGGCAGACAGAAGTACTCCCCTGTGAAAAACTTTGAGGGTCACCCAAAAGGCAGCTCTTGCGTGAAAACCTGCCTTTTTTTGGCCCCTTTCGAGGAGGGCACGTTATTTGTCGGGCCCGCCGGGAAATAAGGGGATGAAAAAAAAAAACCTTTTTCCACTGCTTCAGGGTCCGGGAAAACCGATCCCCAAAAAAAAATTTCTGGGGCCGGGGGACTGGAAAGGACGTGGCGACTACATCTCGGACCCCACAAAAAGTCCCGCGGGGACTAAAAGGGGAGGAGGAGGGGGGGAACTTTGGGAACAAAAGCATTGTTTTGGTGAAATGAGGGGGATTTTCTACCCAAAGGTGACAAGAGGGGAAGGAGCAGGAGCGCTGGAAAAAGGTGGATGGGAAAAGGAAGACGAGGCGAAACCCCCCAACACTGTGGCAGTATACATTAAAAAATGGAGGCAGGGGGGCCCCTCGGAGTCCCCTTTTTGCAGATCCCCCCCGCAGAAATGCTTATTTGCCTGGTATTGACACCCGGGAAAGTCACCCACCCGGCAGAGGGGATGACTTATGGTTTCCCCCCCCTTTTGGGACCCTCGCTCCCGGCCCAAAAATTTGGGGAGCCTTTTTCCCAGCTATTGAGAGGGAGGAACAAACTCAAATACATAGGGAAATCCTCCGAAAATCATTTGGGGCCCCTCCCTTTAATTTGCGGAAATCGCCTCCTTGACGGGGTTTTAAAAGGGGGGGGTTTCCGGGACGCTCAGGGGTTACTATTTTCCCCCGGGCTGCTGGGGGAAAGGTGGGGGAGGGGGGTGGGGAAGCGGGTCCCAGCTCCCATCAGCAGTAACCTAAGTCTGGAGTAAAATTGATAAAGCATTTTTCCTTCACCCCCTATTTGGGGGGGGTTTGGTTGCCAGTTTAACCCAGCAGCAGAAAGGGGGAACCTGGACCCGGGTTCCCTTTTAAACCCAACAGGTGGTGCCACATGGCGAAAACTCTGCCACCCCAGTTAGAAGATCTGCTGGACTTCTGGGCGGGCCAAAAACTGGTTTGTTTTGGACCGCAACTTGCCGAGTTTGCAGGGGAGAACTGCCCCTGCCCGGCCAGTAGTGTGGAAATCAGGGGCGGGTGTTTTGTGGGGGCGGGGGCCTTTTTTTAAACCCCCAAGGAGAACCCCTGTCCACGGGAAAATTGGAACGACTGCCCTTTTTGTCAAGATGAATAGGCGGGGGATCGGCCGGATTTCCACACCCCAAATCCTTGGGCGCAGATTACTCACCATGACGCCTCACCCAAACTGTGAGAAATGAGTTGGGTTCAAACACCTGCCCAAACCATATTCTGAGCCGCCACCCCCTGATCCACACATCTGCTGACAGTTTCTCCTCTGCCCCCAACCATCTTTACCAGGAGGGATTGCACCCACCTCCACACTGTCATTGTGCACGTCTGACCCAGCTGTGCTGTGGCGCGCCGTGACCCCACACTTGGGCATTGTGCCACTGTCTGACCTCATGCTACCTGTGGCTGCCCGTGACCTCTGCCTTGTCATGTCCCACCTGTGGCCCTACTCCTGTTTTTTGCCACCTCCAAAAAGTAGTGCCCCCCACCCCCCCCAAAAAAAAGCTTTGCTGTTTCCTGGCCCCCGGGCCCCCAAAACCATTTTTTGTCTTTTTCCCTTTTTTTGTGGACCCCTACCCTGTTTTTGCCCCCTCCCAAAAGTCATTGTGCCACGCCTGCCTCATCTGCTGCTGTGGCTGCTCCGTGACCCCACACTGTGTTATGTGCCACTGTCTAAAACCCCCATGCTGCGCTGTGGCTGCGCCGTGACCCCCACATGTTATTTTTCCACTGTCGACCTCCCTGGCTGCTGTGGCTGCTGCCGTGACCCCCACACTGGTCATTGTCCACCTTGGGCCTCCCTTTTTTTTTGCCACCCCCAGAATGTTTTGTGCCACGCCTGCCCCTCATGTTTGGGGCTGTGGCTGCTCCCCGTGACCTCCCCACTGTTTTAAATTGGCCACTGTCTAAAACCTCTTGCGGGCTGCTGTGGCTGCTCCCGTGACCCCCCACACTGGGGAAATTGGGCCCACTGTCTGACCTCATGCTTCGGGGCTTTTGGCTGCTCCCGTGACCCCCCCCAACAGTGTCATTTTTCCACTAGGGTGGCCTACTCCTGTTTTTTCCCAACCTCCAAAGGGGTCATTGTGCCACTGCCTAAACCTTTTTGCTGCTGTTTTGGGCCTGCCGTGACCTCCACACTGGTAAAGTCCCAACGCTGCCCTCATGCTGCTGCTGTGGCGCTCCCGTGCCCTCCACATGGGTCATTGTCCCACTGTTCCGACCCCAAATGCTGCGGGCTGTGGTTTGCTGCCGTGCCCTCCACACTGTGTCATTGTTCCACTCTGGGGCCTTTACCTGTTTTTCCACCTAGCCAAATGTCATTGTCCCAAATCCCTGACCCATGCCCCGCTTTTGGCTGCTGCCTGGCCTTTCCCACACTGTGCCCAATTTTTCCCAAACTGTCTAAATTTCTTTGCGGGCTGCTTGACATCCCACACTCTGTCATTGTGCCACTTTTGACCTCTTTTGCTGCGCTTTTGGTTTGAGGGCCGTGACCTACAAAAACTCTTTCATTGTGCCCCCTGTCTGACCTCATGCTGCTGCTGCCTTTACCTCCACACTGTGTCATTGGGGCCACTCTGTTACTATTCCGGGTTTTTGCCCCTTTCCAGAATGTCATTTGGGGCCACTGTCTAACCCTCATGTTTTCCCTGGGGGGGCTGCCACCGTCCCCTTTCCAAACACTCTGTCACAAATTTTTGCCACCTAAAGCTCTCGGGCTTTTTTTTTTCCAGCTTTCTCCTGGCATGATTTTAAAATCAGGCAATTTTTTCCCGCTTAATTTTTTTGGTCATTTTTTGCCCTCTTAAGTGCCCAGGGAATTTTATAGTAAAAAGGATTCTAAGACGGGGGGCCAGCATGGCGTGTCCATACTAAAACACAAATTGTATAAAAGCCCCAAAACCAAGCTCCCTCTGCTTTTTTAAAGCTTTGGAAACAACTTTCTACGGGAAAACCACTCAGGCCTGTGCAGCCCGGGAAAAATACTGTTTTTTAACGTGTTTCTGCCGAAGAAATTTCGGAACAAAGTTTTTTTTTTTGCCGAAAAATTTTGGGGGCGAATTTAACAAAACGAATTTGGGGAAATTCCGCCCATCTCTAATTTTTTTGTTTAAAGAAAAACTGTAAGTTTTTTTTAAAAATGGGGCATTTTTTTAAGTTTTGGAAGAAAGATTATCTTTTATCTATGAACTAGGAGTTTGTGCCTTTTTAGATTTTTTTCTCAATCTGAAAGATTGATAACTAGTGCTTAAGACAAGCCATCAATGTTTGATTGGTGGATGTCCGACTGCCCTTCCCCCCCAAAATCAATAAAAAATTTTAACCAAAATTACATTTAACAAACAAAATTTGGGCTGTGCCTATATACCAGGGGTGGAAACTACTGGGGTAGCAGACATAGCAGCTGCTATGGGCCCATGTCCTTACTATAGACCTGAGTAAGGGCTCATTTTTTGCAAGTTGAAGTTTTTATTGGTATCATTATGGGATAAAAGTGACTTTTTGATCACTTTTGATTCTAATTTTTTTTGGGGAAGTGAAATGACCAAAAACCACAATTTAATATATCTAACTTTTACAGATGCAGCAATACCAGTTTTGTGTAGCTTTTATTTTTTAATTTGTCAAATAGCAAAAGGGGGATGATTTGAACTTTAATATTTTTTCTTATTTTTTATACTTTTAAAACTTTTTTGTTTCACTTGTACATTTAGTGCCCCAAGTGCACTTGACCACTAGGGGGGCTAAATCAGTTGTACACCCTTCTGAATTATATAAGTAATGCAGAACTGTGTACGAAGATGACAGTCCTATTACTTCTGCCTGTGACAGGAAGTAATAGATACGTTAGCATGGTGACTATGGAAGTCTTCATTAGGCTTCCAGATGCCATGGTAACCGGTCAGCATCATGCAATCTTGTCACGTGAGGTGGAGTGGGGGTGCGCAGCACTGTTATTCATTTATGTAGACGGAGCTGAAGCTGCGGTGTCTAGCTGGATAAACAGCAGAGATCAAAGCCGTCTCCAATCTCTGCTGTTAACTGTGAGTGTCAGCTGTAAAAACAATGTATACTTTTTTACCATTACCAATATTCTTCATTCCTCCATTGCTGATCCAATTTGAGATACAGTATTGTGCACAAATTTTACTCAGGTGTTTCAAAAGTGCTGCAAATACTTCAATACACATTAAGCAATATCAGCACCTCTGTATATCAAGAGTAACTACAATAGTGTAAAATATTATGATTACAGACTGTTGCCAATTAGTGTTGAGCGATTATTATCGACAAAGTTGAAATCGGAACAGTTTTTATGTTGATCGAAATTTTTAGATCATGCGATAATTTAGGTTAAAATCTGTGCATCATCTATTAAGATCGCGCTATTTTCGGCGCTTCCTGTCATTTTGGCGGCCAGCAAATCAGCTTACAGAATAGAGCAGGGTGAGATGTGTGTGCGACGTCATGACTGGGATGTGTATGGTTCGATTGGCTGGAAAAAAACACATGACCTCGTTTTACAAAAGAACAGCCCTTCCCGTTCATGGATCAGTGTCTCTCAGCGTCTCATAGCAGGTGGACGTGCGCTCTGCCTGTGTCCAAACAGCTCAGAGAAATTATTCTATTTCTTCACAGAGAAAAAAACCCCTACTGTTAGCTGTGATCCTTTCAACTTAGTAGGTCAGAGATTGGAAGATTTTATGTAGTTAGGTAGAGAAATTTTAAAGGAAACATCTACCGCTGTAAAGTCACGGAGGGGAGCGGGGGGGAGGGGGGCGCGGCGGTAACACAGACAAGCTCTATAAAGAATACTGGATAAAGTTTTACCAAGACTTAGTGTAGACTTGCCTGAAATAGCTTTATTATTAACAGTTTTCTATTGAAATATTTCCTGGATATTGGGCAGCCTGAACTTTTATTAGGATACACATCTTTTCTAGTAAACTGCAGGTCTCTTTGTTAGGTGCAAAACTCCACTTTTATTATCAGTATACATTTCAGATAGGTTTTCTTTTTTAAATTTTGCCCATTTCAGCTTTGTTGATATAGCATCTTGCGTTAAATTAAAATCCCGCAATTTTTGTCGCACAGGTTGATAGGTGCCAAAATACCTTTTATTATCCGAATACATTACAGATACGTGTTTTTTGACTTTGGCGCACTACAGCTTTGTTCATTGAGGCACCTTGCACTTAAAAGTGAATACAGCATTTTGTAGTCACCACAGTGAATTTAAAGGGGCCAAAAATACCTTTTATTATCCGAATACATTACAGATACATGTTTTTTCAATTTTGCGCACTACAGCTTTGTTCATTGAGGATCCTTGCACTTATATGTGAATACAGCTTTTTTGTAGTCTCCACAGGTGAATTAAAAGGGGCCCAAAAAAATACCTTTTTATACGATACTTTCAGATACGTGTTTTTTGATTTTGCCCAGTCCGATTTTTGATAGACCACCTTCAGTTAAATTGATCCACAATTGTGATCCCCAAAGGGTAAATTGATGGGTCCCAAAAAATCCTTTTATTATCCGAATACATTACAGATAGTTTTTTTTCACTTTGGCACACTAAGTTTGTTCATTGGGGCCCTTTTGCCTTTAAATGTGAACGCAATTTTTAGTACCACAGGGAAATTTGATAGGTCCCCCAAAAACCTTTTATTATCCAAATTTTTAGATTCGTGTTTTTTCACTTTGGCGCAGGAATCTTTGTTGATAGTTTACTTTCAGTTAAATTTGAATCCCAAAATTTTTTTGTAGTCCCACGGTAATTAAAAGGGTGTCAAAAATCCCTTTTTAATTTCCGTATACATTTCAGACGGTTTTTTTTTTACTTTTGGAGTCAAGCTTGTTGATGTCTACTTTGCATTTTAAATTTTGAATCCAGCAATTTAGTTTCGTTTTGGGGGATTTGAAATGCTGTGATTTGCCGATTTTAAAAAGGAATTTTCCCAAAAAATTTCCATATTCTCAAATTTTTATATTTCTGAACAGGGGGAAAATTCGGGTGTAACGAGCAAAGGGGGGGGGTGGGACATGGGGTGAGCTACAAGAGAAGGTGCCCCTTCCATTTTGGCGACAATACGCACCCAGGGGATCATAGTTGAGGACGTCAGGCCTGTCTCGCTGGGTGGGCCTGTAAAACCGTAAGAACATGTCTCAATCTGTCCTTAGGGGTTTAAGAACCCTGAACCGCCTTACCCCCTGGGTCCTCCAGTCACGGTCAAAGTGTCACAGCATCCCGCACCCGTCCAACTGAAGCACCCAAAATTTCAACCGTGTACCCCCACTGGGGAAAATCCTTTTTCTAAGACCTCTTTGATGACAAAATGCTTTGGGGGTCAAAAGGGCATGTTAAAAGTCAAGGGGCCCAAAAGGATGATTTTTCTGCCTGACCCCATTATGATGCCTTCAGGGGAGGGAAAAGGGGGCCCAATGGGCCAAAAACCCCGGGCGCCGTCAACCCTTGCAGTCTCTCTTGCTTGTAGCCCGCCTTATGAATGCAAAAAGTCAGGACGCCGAAGTACTGTGTTGAAATTTAATGATGAGACATTGCGAACCCATTGGGCCCTTTTTCCGCAGAATTTGCTTGCGGGCGCTTCTCACTGGAGGGGGAAGCTGGGGGGAAGTGTAAAATACGGTTCCCGCCTAAAAAAGGGTAGGGCGGTCGCAGAAGCCCCATGTATGATTCGCCAGCCCGGTCAACGGAAACCCCGCCCCTAGTTTATCCCCGTCAAAAAGTCCGGACCTCTCAACCCTGGCCCCTTTTTTGGAAAGCCTCTGTTTCACCCACAAATCATATGCCCCTTTGCCTTTTAAACCATAAGTAGGCAAAAACCCTTAGGGGGTTTAAAACCCCACCAACATGTTGGTACATCAGCGAGTGCATGGTTAAAAGGGAGGAAACTTGAAAAAAAGGCCCCGCCCGGGCGCCGGGCCTCCAACCCCGTAACCCCCCTCTGCCCCGCCCCTCCTCCGCCCCCCCAAAGTGTTCCCCGCTGCCCATGTCTCTCGAGTCATGATCAGCGATTACCCCCGCTTCAGCCTCCCCCGTCGCCCGGTACCACCACCCAACCAAGACCCACCCTCCCCTTTCCTTTTCCCCCAGTTTGAGACCTGCACCCCGTAACGGCCTCTACAGCCAGTTTCTGCTTCAGGTTTGGGGAGCAAAAAAACACTTTCCCCAAACCACCCAAAAACCAAAAGCCGATGTCGGCTTGCCAGGCTTTTGGCCTTAAAATGTTGCCTTTCCCTTGTGGACACAGAGGGGGTTCCCCCCTTCGGGCCCTTCCCTGCCCCCAATACCAATGCCGAGCAGGCTTTCTTTGCAAAAAAACCGCCCTCCCCTGGCCACCCACGTGTCACAAAAATTTCAAGCGGTTGTCTGCATCTTGGCCGAAAAAAACCAGACCACCGGACCCCCAGGACTGTAGCACGGCCAAGCCCTATATCTCGTGACAGTCACTGGGTGAGCTGGGGGGATGTCTCGGGGGTGACGGGGGCTCTCGGGTTTGGCGCACGCTCTTCAAAACCGGGGGGGATGGTGGGGGTTTTTCCCCAAGGGTCCTCTGGTGGCAAAGTTCAAGAAACCAGGCCGTGTTGAAATTAACTGCTTGGGACGGTCCCACACAGGTCGGGAGGTGGCGGCTCCCCGCAAGGGAACCGAGGCTGGCTGAGTGCCAAAACCTTGTGCCGGGCCAGGTGGTGTGCGATAAAGGCAAAAATTCTTGGGGGCCGCCTTAAGTGGTAGGCTGGAGAACACCCTTGCCGGGCCATGTCATGAACCTTGTCTCCAGAAATTTCTAAAGGACGGGCTGGAATCCTGTAGGAAGGCTCGAAGTCTAATTTTCGCACTTCCGCCGTTCGCACCCTGCTTCGTCCCCCGGGCTGGTTGCGCGTCAGCTCGGCCTCCCGTCAACCTTCATTGTTACGTGGCAAATTGCTGGAATTCCCACCCTAAAATGCTCCAGCGATTGGGAGCAGGCAATGGCATTACCAGACAAGTGACACAGGGCCCCCTGACAACAGGGGTGCGGATCTGGGGTTTTTTGAGCCACCGAGATGGGGGCGGTGAAAGAGTCTGCATCTCCTTCCATTTTTGAAAAAAGCCACCAAAATGGCATGGGGGACAATCCCCTTGTCAGCATGGCATTTGTGGGGGTCTTTTTTCGGGAAACGATTTTTTGGGAACCCTCTGAAACACAGGTCCCCGCCGGGGTGGAGGGGGGCGGACACGACGGAACGGACCTTTCTCCCCGTCAAATAAAAAAGGGCCCCACAGTTTTCACTTTTCATCGGTCTTATTGGCGTGGTTCGGGGTCCGGGCTAGTGCAAGGGGCCATCATCTCAGGCAAGTCGGGGCTTGTTAAGCTGTGCCGGGGCAGCGGAGGAGGGGGAGGGAGCCCTAGACCCAAATTCCCGACGCCCCTGCCTTGGAAAGGGTTTTGGTGCAATTTGAGGGGAGGGGAAGTAGGAAGATCATTTGCTATGCCCCGCCCAGGGGTTTGGGAAAATAAGGGCCCTCTTCACATGAGTGCTGGATGCTCCATTTCCTCAACATGCCTCGCATAAGGCCATAAAAAATTAAAAACATTCTGGGGGGCCACCCCCCGGATCCCCGTACAAAAAAAATCAGCATTTCCCTTCCCCCCCCAATAGAGAGTAAAAGCAGGAAATGGAATTTGCTGATTGATCACCTGGGACTTTTTTGCTCTCTTCACGTTTCCCAAATGTCACGGGGGAACAACTCGCGCGTGACAGCGTAAGTCCAAGTAGGGTAGCGGCAGCGCAGGCAAGGTGGCAAAAGCCAAAAGGGGTGACCTCGGCAATTTTTATTTACCGCCCACCAACGCACAATGGGGGGCACACTAACACACAGAGATCAGTTTAAGATCATGGTTTGCACATATTCTCTCAACCCCGATGTTTTTTTATGTTTTCCCGGCCCCAATAGACTTCGGGGTACCCAAAAAAGGGGCAATAGGCCCAGCTGTCGCCACCCCATAGGGGTGTTGTCCCCCACAGCCAGCCAATTTTGAGGGCCTCATACAGGGAGGAGTCATTACAGACAAAGCATCCGGCTTTTCCAAGATAATTGACGTTTGACTTTCATCAAATGAATGGGCATGGATCTCTGATGATTTTGGGGGCCCCAATTGCCGGGGTCACCGTTTTGCCGGTCTACTTCACTTTCCTCTTCAAAAAGAATGGTCCTCTTGAAAAATTTTTTTAAAAAATGATCATTTTCCTGAATTTTTTCTTTTTTTCCCCAACATTCATTTTGTGGTTTTGTTTTGTGAAACTGTAAAAGAAGAAGGTTTCAGCAAAACCGTATTCCATTTACTCACTTTTCTTTTGAATTTTCGCATTGTCAATGGTTTTGAGGTCTGTTCTGTGAGATAAGCTATAATTTTTGGGCCCTTTTGGGAAAAGAAAAAGTGGGTTTTAAGTGGCTTTCTCCCCCACAATTTTTAAAAATTTGGTGAGAATCATATTTATAATTTTTTTTTGGGGGGCATGTTGCGTAATACACAATAATCATGGGCCCTTTTGGAAAAAAGAAATGGGCTTTTTTTTAAGGGCATTTTCTCTTCACAATTTTTAACAGTGGCTGAGAATCATTTTTATAATTTTTTGGTTGCTGTTTTGAAAAAAAGCACAATACTAAGGGGCCCATTATAAAAAAAATGTTTTTTCTAACAGACATTTTTCTTACAATTTTCCAATTGGCTCGGGGCATGCTTTGAAATTTTTGGGGGGGTTTTGCTGTGACATGCGCATACTCAGGTCCCATTATAAAAAAAAAAGTTGTTTTTACAGACATTTTTCTTTCCCTTTCCAAAGTGGCTCAAGGTATCTTTGAATTTTTGGGGGGATTTGCTGTGAAAGCAGTATACTACAGGTCCTTTATAAAAAAAAAAGTTTTTTTCTAAAAGACATTTTTCTTCACAAATTTTCCCCCAAAATCCAAGGGGGCTTTGAATTTTTTGGGGGGATTTTGCTGTGACATGCGCTATACTACAGGTCCTATTTTAAAAAAAATGTTGTTTCTAATAGACATTTGTTTTTCACAATTTTTCAAGATGGTCAAGGGTGATGGTGCTGTCAGAAACAGGAAAGGTGGACACGGTTTAAGGGCAATATTGCAAAAAAGACTGTTTTTTTTCAAATCTTTAAATAGCTTAATCCCTGTATTTAAATAACCCTTTTATAAATTTAAAAAAAAAAACAAAGAATGGGGTTTCCTCCTATTTTAAAAATATTTTTCAGAATTAAAATATAAAAAAACTTTATGTACAAAATAGCTGTAAAAAAAATTCCTCTGAAATTTTCAAGAAGGGGACAGGGGAAAAATTTCAATGTATTATTCAAACATGGGGTATGGGGCCGGCAAGAAAAAAAACAAGACAATTTCCCCACCTTGAGTAAAAAGAAAAAAAATGCCAAAAAAAAGGGCACCTGGGGAAAAGGAAAACGTTTTAAACCCCTTTTTTCCCAAATGATGCTCAATTGGTCCGCCTCATACAGGGGAGGCTACCCCGGGCAGGGGCAGTATAGCCAGGAAACTAAAAGGTGTTGAAAGACTCCTTTTTTTTGCACTTTTTTAACTGGGGTCTTTCGGTTTGGTGCTTGCGTGGCCCAACAGGGGTAGTCTATTCCTGAAACTAAAATGGGGGTTCAAAAAACCCTTTTTCCCGGGACTTTTTAACTGGGGGGGCATGCAGGTTTTTGGGGTTGCTGTGGCCCCGGGGGGTATAGTCAATGTCCATGAAAAATAAAAGGGGGTTGAAAGACTCCCTTTTTTGGGACTTTTTAATCTGGGGGCTGAGGTTTTTGGGCTCACTTGGCCAAGGGCAGGGATAGTCTATTCCAGTGAAAATAAAATGGTGGTTAAAACTCCTTTTTTTTTGGCATTTTTAATTTGGGGGGCATGCAGGTTTGGGGGGCCCTGCTATGGGCCCCAAAATATAGTCAATGCCCGTGAAAAATAAAATGGGGGGGGTTGAAAGACTCCTTTTTTCCGGGACTTTTCAATTGGGGTCATGCAGGGTTTTGGGGGTCTGCTGTGGGCCCCGGAATGTATAGTAAAGTCCAGTGAAATAAAAGGTGTTGAAAGACTCCTTTTTCCCGGGATTTTTTTTGGGTCAGCATGTTTGGGGGTCAGCTGGGCCCAGGACGGGGGAAATCTATTCATTTAAATAAAAAAAGGTGGTTTAAAGCCCTTTTTTTGGGACTTTTTAAATTTGGGGGCGAGGTTTTGGGACTCATGCGTGGCCCCGGACAGGGATAGCTATTTCCGGAAACTAAAATGGTGGTTCAAAGACTCCTTTTTTTGGGGACTTTTTAAATTTTGGGGTTTGCAGGTTTTTGGGCCCTGCTAGGCCCCGGGAAAATTTTTTTTCAAGTTGAAAATAAATGGTGGTTGAAAGACCTTTTTCCGGCCCTTTTTTTAAACTGGGGGGCATGCAGGGTTTGGGGCCCTCTGTGGCCCAGGGGGAAATTTAATCATTTTTCCAGTGAAACTAAAATGGTGGTTGAAAGGGTCCCTTTTTTTCCGGCACTTTTTTAAACTGGGGTAGCATGTTTGTGGGTCATGCGGCCCAGGACAGGGTAGTCATGTCCATGAAACTAAAATGGGGGTTGAAGATGCTTTTTTCCCGCACTTTTTAAACTGGGGGCATGCAGGTTTTGGGGGTCATGCGCGTTCCCGGACAGGGATAACCCAAAGTCAGTTTTAAGTAAAATGATGGTTTTAAATCTTTCTGCCCCTTTTGGCATTTTTTTAAATTTTTGGGGGTTTTCAGGTTTTAAAGGGGATGCTTGGTTTAAGACAGGGTTGAATGGTTGTGATTTTTTTCTGTGGCTTTTTTAAACTAAGTGTGTTGCCTAAGATTTACCAAACCCTTTGACTGTTGTGGATGTTAAATTTCCGCTTTTCCCGCCCCGTTTGGGTGTAGAATGAAGGTGTTGTTGCCCTTTCCCTAATTTAAAGGGCATCGATATAATCTACCCTACCATCGAATATCTTGTCGGATGGCGGTATCGCCATCGAGATTTGATGGCCAACGTAATCGCTCAACAAAAATTGCCCAAAAACTACACAACAAGTTTAGAAAACAAGAACACTGGAACGATTTGCTCAAATTAGTAAACCCGATATACAAAATAGTTGCTATTAGAAAATTTTTTTTTTACCTACAAAAACTAAGGGCCCTTTTGTATGAAAAAATGTCTTCGGTAAGACTGTCTTTTTTGCCCCTGGAAACCAATCTATCAGCTTTCATTTTATTGTTTCGGAAAAATAAAAATGAGCTCTGATTGGGTTTCTAGGTGGGGAAAAAAGACATCTTACTGAAGACATTTTCATACTAAGGCCAAAAGATGTTAAACCTATAGTAGATAAACTAAATATAACATATGTCCACTCAAATATATTTTATTAGTAATATTAAAACCAATAATATAAAAAAAGTCATGATGTCACAGGTATTACAGGAAAGGAAAAAGATACATACAAATGTGACCTGATTAATTAGTAAGGCAAATTTAATATTATTTAAAAAATATAAAATATAATCAAAGGCATAAATTTAAAAATCTGTTTAACAAACATATGTTATAAATGACCCACTTAAAAAATATGTAGTTAAAAACATTAAAAATGTGCCAAAAAAAAGTGCATTAGTGTCCCAAAGTTACCCACACACTTCCGACATGCGTTTTGCACCACAGACGAAACAGACGATGCATGATGTTTAATTTATGCACTTGCATATTCATCATGTTATATGCACTGTATATTTATGAACTACCTTACTAATTAATCAGTGGCACATTCGCTATGTACTCTTCTTTCCTTTTCTGTTAATGCATGACATTATTTCATTTAAGGGCGACATGTATGAAAGGGTTTTTCGCTCTTTTCTGGTGTAAAATGCACCAAAGGTGAAAGCTTCACCTAAATTGCTGATGTATGACACCCATATGCACCAGACTCAACACTTTTTAATGCGCCAAACATGTGGGGGGCATTTTTGGGGCGTGTCACACCAGACTCGTAATATAAGACACATTTATGAATGTAGCTTGGCAAAACAAGGTGCATTACTACCCGAACGGGCAAATCTATTTCAATGTGGTCTGTCTGAGCAGTTGAAATGGAACTAGATTTGCCATTAAGCAAAAAATGTCCCTTATTTCTCAACTTATACCAGTAAAATAATAAAAATTAACTTATGATAATTATCAAACTATATAAAATTTAACCCCTTAACAACCCTGGGCTTATGAGTACGTCCCAGGGCCGCTCAGGGGCTTTGCAGGGGGACATACAGCCGGTGTTAGCGGCTGATCGCAGCTAACACCCGGCGGTAACAGCGCCGGCGGGTGGCTCCGCCCGCTAGCGCTGTTTAACCCATCAGATACCGCGGCAAAGATGGCCACGGCGTCTGAATGAACGCCGATCAGTGCCGCGCATCGATCGTTACGGTCATCGGCATCAGCGCAGCTATGCTGCACCGATCTGACGACTGGGCATGGTGGTGGGGAGCCCTGTGAAGGCTCCCGTCACTTACCCTGGCCGGTTTGCCCCACTTCCGTCCGCAGACTTGAAGTGGGGAAACCGCCATCTTTGTACACCCTAATGCATTGCCTATGCAAGCACCATAGGGGGACTCAATGTTACAGTAAAAAAAAAAGTTTTAAAGTACAAAAAAAAAAGTATTAAAAGTTCAAATCACCCCCCTTTCCCTATTTTACAAATAAAATCATTAAAATAATAAAAAAGTTACACATATTTGGTATCGCTGCGTCCAAAAAAGTCAGATCTATAAAAATATAACATCATTTATCCCGTACGCTGAACACCGTAGAAGAAAAAAAATTCCAAACGCCAAAATTGCGCTTTTTGGTCAATCAAAAAATGGAATAAAAATGATCAAAAAAGTCGCATGCATTCCAAACTGCTAGCGATAAAAAGTACACTTCAAAAATCCCCACCCTCACTGACGTCCGTAGGTGTTAGTACAAAAAGTTATTGGTCGCACAAAAGGGCCGCCGTGGCGCAAATTTCAAAATAGAAAATGTTTGGAATTTTTTTTACGGTACCAAAACAAAACGGAAACCCTACATGTTTGGTATTGCTGGATGCATAACAACTTGTAGAATACAGGTAACACATTATATTTACCGAATATTGAACGCTGTAAAAGCAAAACCCCCGCAAACATGGCGAAAATACATTTTTTTCACAATTTGTCCCACTTGGAATTTTTTTGCGGTTTCCCAGTATATTCTATAGTATAGTGAATAACACCATTAGAAAGTACATCTTGTTCCGCAAAATAAAAGCCCTCTTTGTCTAGTAGGTGGAAAAATAAAAAAAAGTTTTGGCTTTTGAAAGGCGGGGAGGGAAAAAAACATGTCCCAAAAAAAAAAAAAAACCCCGGCCCTTTAAAGGGGTTAATTATATAAATTTCATAATAAATTATTTAATAAAAATTTGTATAAAATTGAATAATATCTCAAAAATATAAAAATATCTCCTATAAAAGGTAGTTAAGATTAATATAATCTAAAATTTATTTATAAAATTAAATAAATAAAAAATTTAAAACCCAATACAGCACTACAATAATATCGTTCTAAATTGTGTATTTACAGATTTTACGTTTTTAAATATCAGGAAAAAAACACATCAAGCTGGTAGGGTTAAAAAAAAAGGGTTTGAATAGCAGTCTTAAATAGAAACTATGGAGTGACCTGCCCAAAATGGTAGTGGCATGTTGCCCCAACCCTCAGTAAAAATGTGGTGTTCACTATTCTGTATGTCAGATAATATTTGGCGCTTTTAAATGCAGCAAAGTTCGTGGCACCCCAAACACAGAATGAGGTCCCCAAGCTTGGGGCACCTTTAAAACCGCAAAATCACCTTTTTCATATATTCGGCGCATTTTCACGAAAAAAGATGCGAAAAATGGCCTTGATGCCCCAAGTTTCATATATGTCTCCCTTAGTGTTTTAAATATTTCTAATAAAATGAATTTTCATGGATACATTTTTTATTTATTTGATTTACTTTGGGTTTAGCACATTTATTTCTCTGTAGGTAATATATTTATATTTTGTGTGGCAGTAGACCCTGTCTGTATTATTTTTACATTAAATTTGTGGATGAGCATTTTTTTGGGCCGGTTGTAAAAAATGCTGTGGCAGATCAATAAAAGAAAGTATAACACGACGTAACAGTGAAAATTTGATCAAAGAGAGAAAAGTTAGGAGAAGGGGAATTAAGGGAATGAGGTGTCATCTATATTATGGTTGTATATGGGCTAAGGGGGCCAAAAATGTCCCTTGACTCCAGGCTTAGAAACACCAAGTAGCCTATAAGGCCAAGAAATTTTGCATGAGTCTGTTTTGAAAAAAGATAATTAGTTGAAACAATGTCATTAATTTTAGACAAGGATGGAACAAAGGTTATTTTCCATTGACTTGCTATAGTCAATGTAGCAGCATGCAGGATATGAGACACTAGTACCATATTTCCGGGAGGAATATTTTCTATACTGAGAATAAATAACGTAAATTCTGGGCCACTGGGGGACAGAACTTGGCCCATATTAGATAACAGAATAAATATATCTGCCCAGAAAGTGGGGAGTGATCAGCAGAGCCAATATATAGTATATGGAACAGGAAGTCGTTTGCCCCACATCATTTCACCAAATCAGTGATAGGAAGTTATAGATTCAGGAAAGATGAAGAGGTATATAATAACACCGAGTGAGAAGTTATTGGTATCGTTCCTCGAAGCTCACACATGCTATGGACTTATGGGCCCAAATATTGCTGTTTTCCACTGAGTGTCTGAATGTGTCATCCCAAAGTCCTTTTGCCAGTTTGTGGGTTTAATAAACGTGAAGTTTTGGGAGAGAATATTTTAAAATATTCTAATGCCCTTCTGGCTAGTAGATTAGATGTTATGACAGCAAAACAGAAGAAAGGATACAGTGCATGTAAAGTTATGTCAGTATAGGAAGTACATTATATTTGTGTATTTGTAGTGGTGTTTTGAACTTTTTATATATGTTTTTATTTTTTCAGATTTAAAACTTTTTTTTAAATTCTGATTTTTGTCCCTTTGGGCTACATGATCTCGAAGTAGTGAGATGGCAGCCGTAGAGTACTTTATCAGGCCCTTGGCTGCCATTTAAACTAATTAGCACCCCGTGATCTTGTTGTGGAGGTGATTGGGCAATAGAACCTTTCCTTAATCTCTTACATGCCACGGTTGCATTAACCATGGCATCTAGGTAGTTAAAATGCCAAGATTGTAACGATTCCTGATCCCAGCTGCTGACGGCAGGTCCCAGCTGTAACTGAAAGCTGTTGCCTGCTATGTACAGAGTAGGCTCAGCAGGTGAACCTGCTGCTCTCATCCGTGTTGACATCATGGTATGACTGTATGTCACACAACAATAAAGGATTAACATGAAGCATGGCATTTTTTTTTTCTGGTGCAAATCATCACCAGTTTGATATTTCATAAAGCTACTTTACCTTCTGGAAAAATTAATGTTTAATAACAGATGTCAGTATTTAAGATGGCTGTCATGTTGATGAAATGACATAATACCTTTCCTTCTTCCCCTACTGCTTATTTCTAACGTTGTATCCTGTCTGCCAAACCATAGTAATTTTTCATGGGTATTTATTTTTTTTTTACTTTTGAGACACAGTGTACTATTAATAATATATGTTTTTCACTATTAAGTAAATGACATTAACCCTTTTGGGTGTCTGTAAATGTATAAGCTCTAGTACATGTTGTATATCACTTAACTGTTGCAGAAATTTTCATGCAATATATGATGATAAATAATAAATATACAGTCCTAAGACTGAGATACATAATAAAAAATGCTGTTGTATGACACATGAGATTGAACAAATTTTGCAATATATTATGTAAGCCGAGCACCGAGGTAGGGTTCCCGTAATACCGCGAAGTTACGGAAAAAGAACACGACTCCAACACCAGTTCAACAACCCAGAGTTTACTGAACTTTTCAGAAAAGCATTGTGAACAAATCCCCAAACACACATGTACAAAGTGGTAACCAAGGCCCCTGTGCCACACAGCGCGCCGCCGAGAGTATGTCCTCTGGATGCACGATCAGTTTACCTACTCATGGTGTTCAGAAAGGCCAAAAAAACCCGCTAACCTTTAAAATACCATACAAGGACAGGAACAATCGTGTGTGGTGCAGTTCAAAAGCGTGCGGCGGTGGGGCACAGGACGCTTACAAAATTTTAAACCCGCTCTACCCGCTAAACCCCGACATATACACCCTAAAAAAGATCCTCTCACATGCGAAAACCGGTTTTCAAAAAATAACAGTGCTATAACAAGCCCAATCCAATGTCCCGAATCAGGAGGCGTAGTTGCATAAACACCTATGGCCTGAAACCAAATCTGTCCTAACTAGACTAACAGGCCTGCACACAGTCCTAGTTTTGTTGGCGTGCATGCTTTCTTTGACCCGGGTATACCTTTTCGATGGCCGCAGTTGCTGCTCTGGGGTGAAGATCCCTGCTGTTGGGAAATCGGCATCCAGATGAGTCGCATTCTCTCAGTCTCTGCAGAGTTTACTTTCCTTCGTGGGCTTTCTTTGACAACAGCTTCAGTTCGCACAGTTACACTTCTCTCTCTTTGGGGGTTCTCACACTTTTGAGCCCAAATGGAGCAGTAAAGCTTAGTCCATCTTCAACCAGCATCTGTCCCCTCCTGCCTTCTCTTTGTCTTTCTTGTTCTTCCCAAAAATGGCCGCTCCCTCATGCCTCCAGTCACATGTCTCTAGTCACATGTCTATCATTTGCATGCAACAGTTTCCAGAGCCCGTGCCATCTTGTGGGCCCAAAAACCGGATGCAACAGAATGCTTTACAATAATAAGTCACACATATGATTTTACTGAGTAAATACAATGTGGCTGTTCCACTACCCCACACACCACCCCACTAGAAGTTGGCGTCCTCGACAACCCTCCCCACACATTACAATATAAGGTGATGAAACGCTATCAAGCGAGAAACGCATAGCCCTGTTTTAATAAACTGTATGTTATACTTTAACAGTCTAGTGCCATATTTCCCTCTTTTTCCCTCTATCACACTATATTTTAGTTGTGATTTTTACTATACCACATAAGGTATGTTACATTTACATAATACTGTTGTGAAATGGCCAATAAATGTCTCATACCTTTAATCATATCTTAAAACCTGATTTATTCACTCTACATTTGTTACCGTTCTAATCATGGTTGTAAATCCTAATCATGAGTCCAATATTCTTAACCTTGCCTTCCTTACTCAGTAATCAGATTCTGAATCATGCATCTCCTATTCATGTAAGTCCTTAGTCTTATCCAATCAGTGCCATACATAATCATGTGTCTTTACATGCATGTTTCGATACAGATCTTATTAGATCTCAAATCTCTATTCAGGTTTCTCCTCCTTATCATTAATCAATTTACTGTGCATAAAGTGTTCGCTTGCCACAAACCAATCTATGCATCCCTTTTCATTTTCAACCCAATATACAAGCATATATTGATAACGTTTTTGAAACGTTACCAACAATAATTGTGTAATTTTATGATAAAACTGATTAATATGTTGATATACATACACATTCATGTATTTTTCAGTCTACATAAAAGATAATGCAAAATGTTGTTAAATATTCTCATGCATACATGGCTGGATTGCAATAAAAAACTAGTTTAAAGCATACTAGAGCTGTCTTAAAGGGGTGTATCATTTCATTAAATGGTCTTCAGAATAAGGGGACAGTGAAAACAAGTAACTTTGCAATTAGATGTCATTAGCAAAGCTGTCTTGTATTCACATTTTCCTTATCTTTTCTGTTTCTGTTTACACTGATATCCCCGTGCTGGTCGGATCCCTCCTCCTTGCATTTCACTAGCTGAGAGCTCATTTACATTCTGTTCGGCCCCCGGTCAGCCATATTCACGGAGCTTGCATTCCTGCCTTTCACTCAAAGTAAGGGACCGGCATATTTTCACTCTTCCACAGCCAGAAGAAACAGAATAACACTGCAAGGCTTCTATAATCAGGAAACCGCACAATTGAATGTCGATCCCTGCCTCTCCTGCATAGAGGGGAGATCGGCCGTTCATAGAAAGCGTTTCAACTTAAAAAATCTCCACTGTGAGGAGGAAGAGATCAGTGCTCAGCTATATTGAAGCACCCCTGGGTTGTATACAGCTTTTAAAAAATGAGACTGAAGGGAGAACACAGTGACATGGGGCTCAGAGATGGGGGGGAGCTTGGGAGCCAGAAAAACAGTAAAGGGGGAGATATGTCACCCACGGGGGGGGAAGAAACCCCCTGCTTTTCCCGATTTGAGAAGCTAAGAGCAATGAACAGCCGAACAAAAGAACGATACACCCCCCCTTTAACAAAGATTTCAAACAACACACACGTCTGCTCATAGGCTTTTTAATTTAATGCCTATCTGTATATTCATAGTTAAATAGATGCACAGATTTACATGTATGTTCACAAATTAATCCCTTGTCCCAAATTTTTCCCCCATTTGGTAGGTTTTCCCAAAATTTTAAATTGTTTGTTTTTCCTGGCCATAGAAGAAGTGAAAGGGATTCTGGGAAGAAGAAGCCAAGCTGTCACTTCATGTCTGCACAGAGAGACCATTTGCTTGCTCACATAAACATGCTTAAAACACTGTTATTTGTATTGCTATAAACTGTAATGTATTTATGCACTACCATAGTATAATAGTATGTATTTTCTTGTTTATTCTTCAGCTTCACCCTAATCCTACGTTTGGTTAATAAAACTACAGACATCAACCAGTCTCATTTTTTGACAACTAAGAAGGCGTTTAACCCTTTTAGCTCCGGGGATAGTGAAGGGGACAGGACAGTGAAACGGTTTTGCCGAAAACAAGGGGGAGAAATCAACATACAGCCCGCCCAAAGTAGTCACCTGCAAATGGGAAACACGGTGATCTCTAAATGGTCAAACTATGTCAAAAGCCAGACTCATCTCCAGACAAGATCAAAGCAGCTCCTCAAGCACACTATTACAGTGCAATCACCATTTCCCATGTTAAGGCGTGAGCTGCCTTCGCCGACCAAGAGATGCAACTGAAATTACATCAAGCGACCCTGGAAGCGGAGAAAGGACTGGAAAAAGGACATGCATAAAGACCGGCAAACCACTATTCAAAGAAAAAAGCAGCTGCTAAAGCGGAAGCAGAAACCTTGGAAGCAGCTGCATCTCCTGGTAGTGAGCACAGCAAACACAGCAACATTTTTTTGGACAGAGTACAGCACGGGCCCCTTTTTCCACATGTGCCTTCAGAAAGTCTACAACACTCCATCTGTACTTTCACCTGCACAAGAAAAAGAAATGTCCTTTTACCAAAAAAAGACATTCTATCTTGCAGCAAGGAACCAACTGCAGACCATAGTTATGCAAGCACGAGAATGCAGTGTATTGTGACACAGCTAAGGACAACCACCGCTCGCAAAAACCCCTACTCTTCCCGTTAGGAAACCTCTTCCCCCCCAATGGATGATACTGAAAAGGGGAAATGCGAGACACCTAACAGGTATAACCGCACACCTCACTCACACATAGCAATTCTCCAGCAACCCATTTCAGTGCAAACAACCCCAACAACTTTTTAATTATTTTTTGACATGGGCCCAAAAGACTTGTAATGTTTTAGTGATCACCTGAAAACGGCTTGGCAAACTCTTTCCAGAAAACAACAATCTTGGGAAAAGTCTGAAGGAAAGTTAGATCTCCATGAAAAAGGCTGGGAAGGGAAACTGCTAGCAGCAGGGTAAGGGGCATAAAAACCTAGAAACAGATCCTAAAATGATCTAGGATAGACTTGATGAATGTATGGCTCAGCAATAGAAAGTACAATATTAAAAATAATACATTACTTTCCTAAAATAGCTAGTAAGTGATACCGTAAACTGAGTGAACTAATGACCTTCTAATGGAACTTCAGATTGCCGAAGCAGAAGAAGATGCATTTCTAGAACTTGCATTTCTTAACACAGCCGGAGGTGTCAGTCCTATATTACAAAAGCTTCCCTACAACCTGCAAAAGAAAAGGGTCACACATGACTCCAAGTTTACAATGTACTCTTTTCTCTGTTCATTGGGTTTGTGGATTAATACAGTAAGCAAAGAGTAGGAATGATCCTAGCTTTGATTTTATACTCTCATGTGCCACTCCTCCTGATCTACCATAAAGCTCCACGGGAGTTACAAAACATTTTCTCTCCCCCAGGTTATTCCCAAGAGGGGATATCAAGGATCCATAAAAATGTCCCCCTGCCAGGAACCACATTCCCTATTGAAATTTAGAGCCTTGAAGGAGAAATCAATAGAAGATCTTTGGGGGTTTTTTTTTAAAAGAAAAAAACATTTTTCTACAAAAAGCACTTATCACAACACAAATTTGCCAAGGACTTAAGGTTTTGGGAAAATAAAATTACACCCTTGGGGTTTAGCCCATGGACCACATGCGAAATCCCGGAAATATGGGGAAAAGGTGGGGAATTAGAGAGGGCAATTGATTCTAACGAAATGGAATTCTTTAGAATTTCAGGAAAACCGGTTTTTGGAACGAAATCGAACTTTTGGGGGACTTTGGGAACGAAGTTGCTTTCGATGATAAAAAGGCTGCAGCACAGCCTACATGGGGGGAAAGCACCTGGGGGAAGAAGGGCATAGCCTCAACATGTCAGATGAAGCCAATCAAGACCGGGGGGATTTTTGTGACTCCCGACATATAAGACCGCGCGCCCGGAGCTCACACCCTCTCACGTACGAAGGGAAT